>JAOTRH010439992.1:0-33169 GCA_034768845.1 Heliamphora exappendiculata
AAATTGAAACTACCAATTTACCTTTTTTAGGGGGGAATGAATTGAAGGTATTAATCTGGCAAGGTTAAAATATAATATTATAATACCTAAAATAAACTAAAACTACTACTAAAGATAGGTAAATTATTAGAAGTGATCGAGAAAAAAGTTCTAACAAAATAAGTTGTTGAAAAATAAAAAGATAATTACTAAATGAGCATTTTTTAAAAAGGGTACATAGAAAATATTTAGCGCAACACATGTTAAACTTTTAGATCCAAATGATTCTATTAATAGGTACAAAGGTCTTAACCAAATGCATCTGTCTTGTCAATTTGTGATTCTTCACTTTAGAGTCTACACCCAATCATCAATTTTATAAAGTTATCATCAACATTAAATCCTTCTAAAGTGGGCCGAACCCAAGATTCTAAGCTGGAATCAGAAGGAGTCCAACCTACAGAAGACTAGGGCCAAAGCCCAAATATTGATCAAGCCCAGCCCAAATCAACACATTTCCAATATAAAATTCTTTGATTCGATTATAAGAATCCATAGGCTGTTGGGATAAGAAGGAAAGTGAATCTTAGCTTATGTTTGGCTTAGTTTTTTTTGAAATTTTTTTGCATAAATGTTTCTTTAAAAATTCACTTGTTTGAATGAGTTCCACATATTCTCTAATTTGATGTTTGGTTATTGAATAGAAAGGAATGATAAAAAGTGAGAGATACGTGAGTTTCACGTGTTTTTTAATTTGGTGCCTATTTTGTACAGTATAATTTCAAATGAAGCCTTTGTTTAGCAATATGGCTTTAAGCTAACTTTTTAATTTTAAGTTATTTTAAATTAAAAAGTTAAAAAATTTATTTGATTGAGAAAATAGTAACCTTTAAGCAACCAAATAATCCAAACAAACTCAATGTAAAATTTCATAATTGCTCTTCAACCTAAATGAGCTGGGGTATGATTGTTTAGTTGGAATTTATATAATTTTATATGTAAAATGGTAAAATTAAAAATTGTTATGAGAAAAGCTAAAAAATTTAAAAACAAATAAGTTACAAACTTGGGATTAAAAATGGGACTTTTGGGGTTTTAAGCCAAAAGCCAAAAATGCGACTTTAAGCCGGCTTAGGGCTGGTAGTCAAGTGAATGCTAGGTCATCTGGCTAAGGTACACCAAATATGTGGGGTTAAATAGAGAATAACTAATACCAATATAATGAGATTATCAAAGGGTCCGTTTGGATGCATTTTCTAAAATTGTAATTTAAAAATTATTTTGTAAAAATAAATTTTAAAAATAGTTTTATAATATTTTGAAAAGAGAAATTACATTTAGTGTACTATTTGGTGAAAAATTAAACCCTAGTCCTAAATGGACCAAATCAAGAAACTGGTGAAAGAGATGACTGAGTAAGGCACACCGTCGGCGAAATGAGACGCCGCCAACAACAAAACAAGACCCTGCCGACAGGCCATTTTCAAATCCTAAACCAGAGGCCGTCGACGTGCCTTTTTTAGATTCAAAACCAGAAACCGACGATGGAGGAGCTAGTAACCATGGAGGCAGAATCGAAGGGGCTAAATCTAGCGGCGACGCCGAGGCGAGCGACGGGCAAAGCAACCAAGGCGTGGCTAGTGGTTTGGCAGTCCTGGACGTCGCGGTTGGAGGAGGTCGGGCGACGGCCCTTTTCAATACTTTAGGGCTCGTGTGTGTTCAATTGAAGCATAGATTGAACGGACGCCGACGATTGAACAAATGCCGACAATGATGTTTCAATATTTTAGGGCTCATGTGTTTGTCGACACCGACGACAATATATGAAGACAATGTCGACGCCGACTGATAGGGACTGAGAGGACGACGCCGACGACGACTGAGAGGGATTGAGAGGATGACGCTAACGCCGACGTCAACGGTCACTGAGAACACTGAGAGGGGAACGACGAGGAGAAGTATTGCTCGTATTTTGATTTTGTCTGAAAAAATAGCCAAGAAAAAAGTGAAAACATTTTTTTGTTGTTTTCAAAAAGTAACAATTTTTAACTCACTTTTTTCATATTCTTAGACATTTGTTTCTAAAAAATTCCAACAAATGGAGTTTCAAAATTTTCAACGCATAATTCTCCAAAGACTATTTTTGCAAAACACAACCAAACGGGCCCTACTCCAAACTATTATTCTACTAAATCTGGTTAGGGATAATTTTCTATATTTTTTTATTTTTAGTTTTTTTTTCCTTAATCTTAGCCTAGTTGGGTGTATATTCTAAATTTTCCTTCATTATGAGGAATGTGAAAATAAATATATTTTACAAAATATATAAAAAAAAATCCAAATAAGACAAAAAAGCCATTTTAAGGCTTTTATAAGTTTTTTTGTTTTTAGTGAAGTTTTTAAATTCATTTTATCACAACAAATCAAAAATATTAGAAATTTAGACCAAAGTATGAACAGTGTCCAATAAAAATGGGAAAATTTTTTCAAAAAGTCATAAAAACTATCCCAAACATAGCTTAAGTTTAACTATTAAAAATAGTTAATAAGTTTTTGACCAATAATTTATCTGATACTAATCAAATATGATACAAAAATTATTATAAAATTTATTACTCAATACAATTCATAATTACAAAATAATATACTTATATATTCCTCATAATTTTATCCACACTTCCATCGTAGCCCGTTTATCCACACTTTCGTCATATCTGAAAAATAAAAAAAAATTATTTTTAATAAAAATAATATTTTAAGATTTTAATTAATCGCATTCACGAAACAAAAACAACAAGAAGAAGCCACAGTAAATAGACTTTTTACGTAGAAAAACCCAACGGGTAAAAAAACCACGGGACTTACTAAGTCGAAGAAACAAGCACTAAAACACGAACAGTTACAATACAACTTACAGACTCTTTGATCGGCTTTTCAATTTTCTACTCCTAAGCTTGTATGCTGAATTCTCGTTCACCGTTTTTCTCTTGATTCCTACTGTAACGAATCATCGTAACAGCTTCTCCGGCAGAATCCTCCATCGAAACTTAGAACGCCGTCTAAGATTTCACTTGAATGATCTTCGATATGTTTTGGTTACACGAACAATCTTTTAATGTGATCTTAAAGTTCAGTGTTATTGAATGTCAAATATACTTTTCGTGCATCCCTAATGACCTATTTAAATATCATTAAACCCTAAGCAGGCATAACTTCAATCCAATTAAAACGACTGGGATCCGCTCGAGCGGTCTTATGGGCGCTTGAGTGAATAAATGGCTGAGCCTCTCTGTCGAGTTATACTTTGACTTATTGTACCATAGGCTTATCTGTATGTATCACGAACTTACCATTCAAACAGAACTCTCATATTAGATAACTTAAGGATAGAAGAACACTATCCTAATAGGATTCTAGATTGAATTATTCCTTCCAAATCCTATCCTATAAGCTTAATAAAGTTCTAATTAAATTAAAACACCCAGGATTTCCATTTAATAAAAAATAAAAATTAACATAAAATTGATTTCTTTACAATCTCCCCTTGGCAATTTCAGGTGAACACAATACTTACAGCCTAACTAAAAAGTCATTCTACAAGCAAAGTTCTTCAGCGAGCAATTGTTCTTCCAAACGTTTACGAAAAACAAAACAAAAAACAAAAAACAAAGCAACCAAATGACTAACAATTAATCCATAAGAGAGAGGAAAAAAAATATCCAACCCACCAAAAACAATGTACCATATATGAACATTAAGTCATGAACAAAAACCCTGACTACCAATATTAAGCTAATGTGTCGCCATCATGAATGCTAATGTATCAACCAAAACCAATATCAAACCAAAATACCAATATTAAGCCAACAATGTATCAACCCTCACAAAAAAAAAAAAAAAACACCTCACCTATACCACCTATCACAAAAATAAATGTTAATTCTAGGCAACCTAAGAGGAGGTGAATTAGATCTTAAAAAAATAATAACAATATTTAAAATCTCTTTAAAAACCTTTTAATGTTGCAAACAAATATAGCAAAACAAGGATTAAAGCAATACAAATATGAAAAAGATTAGGGGTAAAGAGATAGAACCAAACACCAATAATTTTATAGTGGTTCGGCTTCTTTCAAGCCGACGTCGACTATTCAAGTTTTTCCTTGAGTATTTTCACTATAGAGAATGCTTCACGGGCGCATTTCAAGTCTTTACAACTTCAAAACTTCGCTTGAGCTATCCGAATATTTACGGGTACATTCAAAAGCCTATATCAGCTTCAAGAAAATCCTATAAAAATAATCTCATGTTTTTTTCTAATCTCTCTTGAACTCTTCTTTGATGAGATTCACTCACTTACTCAATGGATAAATGGTGACTCGCCCTTGAATACAATAAATGAGAAAATTAATGACAAATACTCACTCTCTTTACAGAAATTGATTTACAATAAATGAGAAGGTAAAGAGAGATGAGGAGCAAGAGCTGAAACTTCAGTAATAAATGTGAGCTTGAGAATAATAAAATTGATTCAAGTAATAGAATAGTAATTGTAGGTCTCAAGTGATATTAAATGCTGAGAAATTACTCCTTATATAAGCTCTTGTGCATTCATGACCGTTGGAGGTAGGTGGGAGCAATAAATACCAAAAATTCAACCGTTGAGGTTTGCTGCGAATTTGAATCTGTGTTGCAGGTGTCGACACAAAATGCCTAGGGCAGGTCTTTTAAGTAGTTGGGTCGACACATTCCTTCTGAGGGGTCGACACAATTTCTACAAGCTTTTTCACCAACACAACAATGTCGACACCTTTAGGTTTGGTGTCGACTCAATTGAACTTCATCATCCTAGAGGAGGCACTTTGTGTCTACTCAATTCTTCTTTGGTGTTAACACTAAATCCTGTAGGAACCCTCGGTATATTTGTGTCGACACTTTTGGACTTTGGTACACCAAAATTTTGCTGGCTGGCTCGGGACTTTTGTGTCGACTCATCTTTTATTTTGTGTCGGCACCCAAAATCTGCAAGTGGCATCGGTTCTTTTGTGTCGACACATTTTCCATTTGTGTCGACTCAAATTTCTGGATACCAAAAGTGAGGAACCACTTTTGTGTCGACACAAAATCAATTTGTGTCGACTCATTCTGAGTCCTGAGAGCTTCGGTTATTTTGTGTTGACACAAAACTTATTTGTGTCAACACTAATTTTTGATACCTAAAAACAATTTCATAAAATTGTTAGGGTGTCAAACCATTTGTTCAAAAGTGTTAACATACTTGATATGTTTCAAGTATACTTTGCATTTAAAGTGTTTAGCTTAATTTTTAATTTGATTTAACACAAAATATTCTCTTTCAAGAATACTTAAGTGTTTTAATCCTTTTGAGAGTTGAGTCATTTTTTTTTTGCTAAAGGTGTCAACTCAAATGTTTAAAATGTGTTGACACTTTCATTTTGAAAACATAAAATATTATTCTTTTAAATCTATTTATTCTTATAA
This sequence comes from Heliamphora exappendiculata, assembly GCA_034768845.1. Classification (NCBI taxonomy): domain Eukaryota; kingdom Viridiplantae; phylum Streptophyta; class Magnoliopsida; order Ericales; family Sarraceniaceae; genus Heliamphora; species Heliamphora exappendiculata. Next base: position 5,481 of record JAOTRH010439992.1, read on the forward strand.
AATAAATTATGAAAATCATCAAAATCAAAATAAAAAACCCTTGGGCTAACAAAAAACAACAAACCTTATACTCTCCTTTTGTGGAACCTGGAGGACATCAAGAAGAACTGCAACTGGGAGACAACCCTTGAATCAGAGACTCCAACCGATCAAACTGGCCATCAATTTGCTGCTGAAGCTGATGAACTTGAGCCTCAAGAGAAGCAACGCGCGCTTAGAGAGTAGAATGAGAAGACTCCCCCTCAGATGCTGACGGTGTAGAAGCGCTCGGAATGTCATCAGTATCTTCCTCCTCTTCTTCAAAATTAGAGATAGCAACCGGAGTCAAAATATGTGCACACTGTAAGAGTGAGTACGATGGGTGATAGACTCTGTGATGTGCACAATGTGTAAACCAGCATGAGGGTGAAATGAGGGGAAGGATTTGAGAAAATTGGTGAGAAACAGACCATAGAGAAGGGCGACATTTTTGTTGCCGTGGGAAACTTTTAGCATGGACTGAAGAAAGATCCTAGCTAAGTCTATCTGTCTACCTTGACTAATAAGAAACAATTCCAACCCCCTCTCCATATTGATATCAGACACATGACCACTCGGATGAATGTTGGCACTGACTATTATGTTTAAGAGACGAAAAGTGGGTGTCAGTTCCTTTTGAAAGATATAATCACTGACCCATTCACGTGGTTTGCCACACAAAGTTGTGGTAATCTCAGTGTATGACCAATTGGGATTAGTAAGAACTAGGGGAAAGTCAGAAACAGGAGGACTGCTATACCCCATATGAGCAATGAAAGAATTAGGGTTCAACAACATGCGGTGACCTCTAACATATGTTTTGAAGGTGAACCAATGGGTAACTGAGTCATACATGTTTGAATAGAATTTCCTAACAAGGTCTAAGAAAATTTTTCCTTCAACTTGAAGGAAGGGGGTCCACCCTAGTTGTTCAAACATATGAGGAATCCCAAACTCAATGAAATTAGATACAATTACCTTCTTTTCTAACAAAATAGGTCTGTCAATGAAAAGATGATTGAACTTTTCTTCACCTTCGAGAGACATGAAGCGTGCTTTATCATATTGAGTTTGGGACCACTCAACAGTCTTTTTGTGTGGGGTGGTATGTTCTTGTTAACACATCAAAACAACCTGAATTAGATATGTATGTCATGACTGAGTTTGGAGTTAAACGTACAAAGTCTAAATAATAATCGTGCAATCTCAATACATTTGCAAGCCAACATGATCATACCATAAGGAACATGAACAGCAGGCTAAATACCCAACTCATAAACAAACATCCAATGCAAATAGTATGCACAAAATGTCTCAATTGAAAGCCTCAAGATGACAATAAAGTGGCAATACCCAATGCAAGACATTCAAACCAACAATTAGAATAAACCAGTTTGAAAACACAACCTGAGCATTTGGATTCTTTGAGAAGGACACGAGGAAAGCATAACCAAAGCTAACTTGGTTTTTGTATGCAAGATGAGTAACCAAAATTCCCTAGGTACATGAAACAAAACCCTGTGATGGCTTTACTCAAACACACCCAACAAAGGAAAGAGCCCTGCATTGGGGAGTAAGCACCCAAATCAAGAACCCAAACCGACATTTCGCATACAAACCCCCAATTCATACGTGGCAAACGATTCAAGTCTATAGAAAGAAATCAACTCTTCGCGTATATAAGCAAACATACATACATAAAAAAGAGAGAGATAGAGAGAGAGAGAGAGAGAGAGAGAGAGAGAAGAGGATTAAAGGAGAGAAAACGCACCAAATTCGAAACCCTAGGTTCGTGAGAACCCTAAAATGGAACAAAACATCAAAATCGCAAAGTAAGGGGCCAAAAGGATGAGAAAATTTAAGCACAAAAGGCAAGTTGCAAGAACAATCACAAAACCATTCAAATCGAAACCTTAGGTTGCGAAAACAAATCATAAACCAAGGGAAAAATTCGTACCTTGGATGAGAGGAGCCAAAACGATCCCTAGTTTGTCGAGACTGAAGAAAACACTCAACGTAGAAGAGAAATCGTTGATAGATTTAAGGGAAAGCTTTTTTAAAAAAATGAGGGAAGGAAAAAAGACTGTTTTAAAAAAACTAGTTCGCGACAGTCTGCTTGAGCGCACAAAGTCCCGTTCGAGCGGTGGATGGAAAGAGGCTAAGATAGCTCGAATGCGCAGAGGGCCGCTTGAGCGAGGTGCAGGCTGAGACTGAAGACCCTTATTCCTGCTCGAGTGCATAGAGCGCCGCTCAAGCGAACAACATCCCATGACAAAAAAGCTTTTGGTTCTGCTCGAGCGGTAAACTAGCCGAGTTAAACCTGAGGAAGCAAGTCAGAGAATTATGAGAGGCAGAAAAATTGACATCTCAAAAAATAAAAAAACTCAACCCTGTAACTCATAAAACTCAAACAAATCAGAGTAATCCAATTGTGAAACATGGAAAAATAGAATCACGAGACCCTGTCAAGGAGAACTTATAGAAGTCGTACTCCAAACCTTTGGGAGACATTTTCACATGGGCAGTATTTAAAATATGATCAATCAATATACAATAGGCACAACTAGAATGTAGTCAAATCACACAATTTAAAGTCAAACCAAATGAAGTTCCAATGTATGACTGTTAAAGATGTACGGAAGCTCCCCCTCACAAAGAACTGAATATATAAAATTATGCTATTTTTGACGACTTTTACACTAATACGAACGAAAAAATAAAGTTCGCATAGGTAGCTATTTCCAATAGCATTAAAGAACAATTACATAAATGGTGGCTGACACACTAACATGAACGAGAAAGCATGGTTCAAATAGGTAGTCATTTTCACAAATAAGATAAAAAGTAGCATAACCAGCGGCTTTCACACTATAACAAACGAAAAAGCAAGATTTATACAGGTAGCCATTTTTGTACGCATTGTATGGCACACACAGTTCTAAGTTGGAGAAGAGCAATGGATAGATAATCAGATGGGGATGGTTATAGACATCAACATCAACAATGAAATTTTACTATAATGGTCAATCAAATAGTACTTTTTCAACCAATATCCATTACATGTCTCACGTATATTTAACCGCACATACCATAATCATTACAAGAAAAATATCTCAATAATTAACAATAGTTTGAACTTGCATAGCTTCCTCACAGTGATCCTTTAGACAGTATTTTAAAATGTTTCATACAGAATTAAACTTCTAGAATGAAGTAGGAGTATAAATGAAAAGAAGAAAATAAATAAATTTTTTTTTAACTCAAGATGCCAATGGCAATAGATTTTTTAAGAAATTCAAACCGAAGTGCTTTAAGAGGTTTTGTTAACAAATCAGCCAGTTGTCTTTCAGTATCAATATATTCAAGAGTGATGATATTATCCTCAACTAACTGACGAATAAAATGATGCCTTATGTCTATGTGCTTAGTCCTAGAGTGTTGAACAAGATTCTTTGAAATGTTAATAGCACTCGTATTATTACAGTAGATAATTACTGACTCTTGAATAAGACCATAATTTGAAAGCATTTGTTTCATCCATAGTAACTAAGTACAACAACTACCAGCTACTATATATTCAGCCTCGACTGTAGATAATGAAATTGTATTTTGTTTCTTACTATGCCACAAAACCAAATTGTTACCAATATAGAAACAAGCTCCTGGTGTGCTTTTTCTGTCATCTGCACATCCAACCCAATCAGCATTAGAAAACCTGCGATGTTTGAGTTAATATCTTCGAAAAATCAAATGCTAAACTAAACAGTGGAATTCACATATCAAATAGTTTTTTTAACAGTAATTAAATGTGATTCCTTTGTATTAGACTGATAATGTGCACAAATTCCTACACTAAAAGCAATATCAAGTCTACTAGATGTGAGATACAGGAGACTCCCTATCATATTTCTAAACATGATTTGATTAACATTTTCACCTTTTTCATCTTTTGACAGTTTCACAGATGTACTCATAAGGGTTCGAATGGGTTTGGTAGATCCCAGTTTAAGCCTCTTAACTGCGTTTTTTGCATATTTTGACTATGAGATAAAAATTTCATTGTCAGACTATTTAATCTGTAAATCTAGGAAGTAGTTTAATTCACCTACCATACTCATTTCAAATTCCTTATGCATGCATTTAGAAAATAAAAGGACAAGAGATTCACAAGTATATCCAAACACAATATCATCAACATATATTTGTGCTACCAAAATATCATTCTTGTCCCTTTTAATGAAAAGAGTCTTATTCACACTTCCTCTGATAAAATCATAGTTAACCAAGAATGTGGTAAGACGTTCATACCATGCTCATGGGGCTTGTTTCAGGCCATACAAAGCTCTTTTGAGCTTATATACGTGATTAGGATAGTGTGGATCCTCAAAAGCTTTAGGTTGTTCAATATAAGCAACTTCTTTCAGCTAGCCATTTAAAAAGGCACTTTTCACATTCATCTAGTACCATTTGAAATTGAGAAAACAAGCCACAGCTAGAAGAATACAAATAGATTCTAATCTAGCCATCGGTGCAAAGGTTTTGTCAAAATCTATTCCTTCTACTTGTGTGTACCCTAGTGCCACTAACCTAACCTTATTTCTCACAACAATCCCTTGTTCATCAGATTTATTTTTAAAAATTCACTTCGTGCCAATAATATTTACATTCTTAGGTCTAGGCACTAATTCCCAAACATCATTCTTGACAAATTGTTCGAGTTCCTCATGCATAGCATTCACCTAACAATCGTCAGTCAAAGCCTCTTTAACATTTTTTGGCTCAATTAGAGACACATAATACAAATGACTTACCTAATTTACCTGATTACGCATTTAGCAGCGTGTCATCATTGGTTTTGTTACCTCTCTAATCACCTGTTCCAATAGATGATTTAGCTTTACTTGTGAGAAGGGTTCCAAAACTGTTTGCTCCTCTGGTGCTGTCATACTGTCAGAACTTGCATCCATTGTTTGTTTAGGAGAGGTGGGTTAAATAGGTTCTTCAAGTATTTGAGAATTGGTCTGATCGGCTTCCGGTATCAATGCCTCTTTAAAAGTTCGGGTATTATCAACAACTACATTAACAAATTCCATAACAGTAGAAGTACATACATTATAAACTCTATAAGCTCTACTGCTAATGAAATAGCCAAGAAATATTCCATCAGTTATGGAGTCAAATTTATCCAATTGTTCACTATCTTTTAATATGTAACATTTGCTCTCAAAAATTCTAAAATATTTTACATTTGGCTTCCTACCTTTCCATAACTCATAAGCAGTTTATTTGGTGCTAGGTCGTAAATACACTTGATTAATAACATAGCAGGCAGTATTTACGGCCTTAGCCCAAAACTTGAGAGAAATATTTTTACCATGAAGCATAACCCTGGCCATCTCATGTACCACTCTATTTTTTCATTCCACTATACCATTCTGTTATGGTGTTTTAGGTGCAGGGAACTCGTGTTGGATTCTCTATTCGTCACAAAAACTTGAGAATTCAAAGTTCTCAAATTCCTTACCATGATCTGACCTAATTTTTGTGATGTGCTGATTTTTTCCTTCCTGTTCATTATTCAATCTAAGACATATGAATTTAAAAATAGCAAATATGTCATATTTTTCATGCAAAAAGTTCACCCATGTAAACCTAGAAAAGTCATCCCCTATCAGAAAGATATATTTCTTGCCACCTATACTTTTTGTTCTAGTAGGACCCATAAGATTCATGTGAAGAAGTTGCAAAGGATATTGAGTAGCAAGCTAATTTATTTTTTTGTGAGAGACTTTAATTTGTTTACCTAGCTGATAACGTCCTCAAATAACTTTTGTATTACTGCTCAATTTTGGAATACCTCTAACCAATTCAGAATTTGCAAGCCTGAATAAGTCCCTATAATTGATATGACCCAAACGATGATGCCACAATTCTGTTTCATCAATTTTAGCTGAATGACATGTTTGATCGGTTTTAAGAAAAATTCTATTGCAGTTGTCAGAAGTCCGAACACCATGAATAACAATTTTTCCTTTTTTATTTAAAATCAAACATTCTATTTTAATAAAATGAACTTCATAGTGTGTATCACACATCTGACTAATGCTGAGTAAGATTATTTTTAAGCCGTCTACAATAAGAACATTGTCCAATTTGGATAGCCCTGGAGAGCTAATGGATCCTCTCCCAATAATCTTGGACGAGTTTCCATCCCCAAATGTGACAAGTCATCCATCATATGGGTTAATACTTGAGAATAAGGACTTATCTCCTGACATATGTCGGGAACACCCGTTGTCTAAATACCACATGAAAGAATTTTGAGCTTTTAAAGCAGTGTGAACAACATTGTATTTCAAATCCAGACAGCACGAATTTTAGGAAAGGTTTGGTTTGAGTGTTGGGTTTCTAGCCAAAATATGGTCTTTGCCAGTTATTCGCTCGAGCGCTCAAAGGGGCTGTTCGAGCGTTGGACTGCCAGTGATCATATTTGTTTCTCTGCTAGTAGTCTGCTCGAGCATACAGAGGGACCGATCGAGCGCGCGACTGCCAGCAAGCTTTTCCATCTCTCTGTCAGTTGGGTGCTCGAGCGTAAAGAGCCCGCTCAAGCGCTCACCTGGCCGAGCATTTTATTATGTAACAGTCTGATTTGATCATACAGTTTTCTAGATTTTATTACATGCTGAAAAGTAGGTTGTGATTTCATTTTTCTACAAAATGGCCTAATATGATCACTAATACCACAAAAATGACAAGTGGTGACAAATTTTTGAAAAATAATTGATTGTGTTAAAAGATTTTGAACAGGTTTTTCTAAAAATTCAGCCCTGATTTGCTTAGGCTTTTCCAAGACACTTTTCTTACCTGTAGGGATGCTGACCGCTTTCACAAAGTTGATTTTACTTGTAATCTTTGATCCAAACATACTTTCCACATATCCTAATCCAGTTCGGTTTGACGCCACTTTCTACACGCTTAAGATATCTTCCAAACTCAAGGATCCTGCATTTAATTTCTTGAAAGTGGTACTAACAGTTAATAATTCAGCTTCCAACAATTTGACTCTAGCTTCACTTACCTCAAATAGATATTCGAATTTTATTGGGTCTTGTAATTCCAACTCAAGTTCAGAAACTTTTGATTTGAGGGAAGCGCATTACTTAATAAGTTCATTTCTCTATTTGTCAACACTAATTAGTTTCTCAGCCATTTTAGTTTTAAAAATATTTAGTGCAGAAATCAAATTCTGAGACTCGGATAGTTCTGATTTTAGGCCATTATTCTCCTTCTCCATGGTTTTGACCTTCAGTGTTAGCTTAGTGATAACTTTCATTATTTTGTAACTTTCTTTGTGAAGTTTATCATAAGCTCACTAAAGATCTTTCTCATTTCATTCTTTAGATTTAGAACCTGAATCTGGTTCTTCTTTTTTAGAATCACTATGAGACGGACGTGATTCGTGACCAGATAGTTCAGACTCATCTGATCTAGCAGAAGCAGCAAAGGCAACAAACTTTCCCTCACCATTCTCTGATTCGGACTTGGTTCCATCATCAGATGACTCAAATTCATCATCCCACGTCACAGTAAACACTTTTTTTTTTCTTTTTCTGTTTTGTTTGGATAATTCTGTACAATATACTCATACCCTTGACACTCGAAACACTATATAATCTGGTTTTGAACTTTTATTTTTTTCTTTTCAAACCTAACCACATTCTTACTTTTATCACCAATTTTCTAGATTTTGACTTGAGGTTAGGTTTTTTATCTAAAATAAATTTTTTAAACTTTTTAACAATAAATGCCATAACCTTAGGATCAATTTTTTTCTTATCATCTGAATACTCTAAATCAATCTTAGAAGTTTTTAAAGCAACATCTTTTTGATTTTTTTAGTTGACGTAGAGTTGATTCAAAGGTCTGAAAATTTCTAACCAACTATTCCACTTTTAGATAATTAATATCTTTATTTTATTCGATAGCAGTAACCTTTGGTTGAAATCTTTCAGGTAGTGACCGTAAGATTTTTCAAATAATACTAGATTTAAAAAAAAATCACCAAGTATAAAGTTGGAATTAACAATGTCACTTAATTTTGCATAAAAATTATTAAGGTCTCATTATCTTACATTTGAAGGGTTTCCAGACTTGTAGTAAGCCTTTGAAGTTTAGATATTTTAACAGTTAACGTGCCCTCGTGAGTGATTTCAAGAATATTCTATGTTTCTTTAGCAATTTCACATATACATATACGTCTGAATTCTTCTAGTGTGACACTGCTAAAGATTGCATTAATAGCCTTGTTATTCCAGCCTGCTTCCTCTAAATCATTTCTCTCCCATTGTTCAGTAGATTTTAAAATCATTTCATCACCAAATTTAACAGTCGGAGGGATATAGCCAATTACAACAGTCATCTAAACCCTCTCATCGATAGATTTGAGAAATGCCCTCATACGAGCTTTTCAATATGGATAGTTTCCTCCATCAAACAAGGTGGGGTCGTATGGTTGAGTTTTCTTATCTAGAACATTCCATGTATGTGATTGATTATGATCGAAAATTTTTTATAAAAAGAAAAAAAAAAGAACCTACTCTGATACCAATTGAAAATTATGATTTTTCTGATTAATTAGGATCGAAAAAATTTTATAAAAAAAAAAAAAAAAGAACCTGCTCTGATACAAATTAAAAATATGATTTTTCTTATTTTTAATAGAAAATAATATTTTAGAATTTTAATCAATCACATTCACAAAGCAAGAACAACAAGAAGAAACCACAACATACCTTTTACGTGAAAAAATCCAACGGGTAAAAAAATCACGGGACTTAGCAAGTTCGGGAAACAAGCATTAAAATACGAACAGTTACAACACAACTTACAAACTCTTTGTTTGACTCCTCAATCTTTTAGTCCTAAGCTTGTAAGCCGAATCTTCATTTACTATTCTCCTCTTGATTCTTACTACAACGAATCCTCGTAACAGTTTCTCCGACAGAATCCTCCGTTGGAACTTAGAACGTCGTCTAAAATTTCAATCGAATGATCTTCAATATGTTTTGGATACACGAACAATCCTTTGATGTGATCCTAAAGCTCAGTGTTATTAAATGTCAAAGATACTTTTCGTGCATCCCTAATGACCTATTTATAGATCATTAAACCCTAGGCAGGTAGAACTTCAATCCAATTAAAACGCATGGGATCCACTCGAGCGGTCATATGGGCGCTCGAGCGTAGAGGTGGCCGAGCCTTTTTGTTGAGTTATGCTTTGACTGCTTGTACCATAGGTTTGTTTGTATATACCATGAACTTACTCTTCAAATAGAACTTTCATATCAGATAACTTAAGAATAGAAGAGAACTAGATCCTAATAGGATTCTAGATTGAATTGTCCCTTCTAAATCCTATCTTAAGAGCTTAATAGAGTTCTAATTAAATTAAAATACCCTGAATTGCCATTTAATAAAAAATAGAAATTAACATAAAATTAATTTCTTTACAATATCCAATTTCTTATCTGCTCTTTATTTTTGTTTTTATCTCATAGTATAATTTGTTATTCTATATTTCGTTAATTATTTAATTTTCACAAAAATAATGTTATAATCAAGCATCCCCTTAGCAAGGCCGGTGTTAGGGAAAAACCTACAAAGTAATGGCTTTAGACCCCCCTAATTTTTAGAAAAAATTACGACACCTAATTTTGCTATACCTCCAGTCAATTAGTTATTAGAAAAAAAAATTATGATGTGCATCTTTGGTTATATTTTTTGTAATTTTGCATATGAAAATTTTAGGCTTCCGTTATGACAATTTTAGCTTAGTTATGACTATTTTAGGTTATACGGTGTACACTCTAATATGTTATGGTTTGCATCTTTTGGTTATTTTAACTTTGATATTTGATTATTTTAACTTGACATAAGTTATGACAATTTAGGTTCGTATTGTAACGACCCAAGTGAATTATTGACCCAATAATCTGAATAAATAGTCTAATAACGCGGTCCAAAAGTTTAAACCCAAGTTATTAGTAGTAGTACACAGGTTTTATTATACATCAGACTTATTTTCTATGTCTCACCGATAAGGGATTGGTTATCACAATATCCCCCACTCAAATACGCGGCATTCTCATCACGTAGTCCAAATTCTTTCCTTGGTTGTGATATGGATAGCAACCCATTAATAGATATACAGCAGCCCATAAGCGTACACAAGGTATATAACCTCGAGATCTCTATCCCTCTCCAGAGTCCTACTCCTCTATTCACACAACCACTGAGCCCTACATGAGAATCAGAGTTGGTTCTGATATCATTTGTAACGACTCAAGTGAAGTACTGGTTTAATAACTGGATAAAGTGCCTAACAAGGTGGTTCAAAAGTTTAAGCCAAGTTAGTAGTAGTCTATAAATTTTTTTATATATCAGATTAACTTTCTATTTTCCACCAATGTGGTATGGGGTATTACACGTATGTAGCTAGTTTAATGTTGATTTTTAGTTATTTTAATTTTGACTTTTGTTATACAAATGTTAAACTTAATTAAAAATACATATGATATAAACCCAAATAGCGAATACACAATATAGCATTACCGTAGTTACTAGGTCTACAAAAGTTCTACAAAAGGTTTATTCATTTAAATTTTGTAATAATTTTTCTTAAAGTTAATTTGCATAAAAATTGATGAAAACCCCATTTTAATTGTTTATTTTAAACTCCCAATCAATCAAGGTCGGTCATGTGTCTTATTAGTTAATGTGGACAGTGACATAGAGAAAAAATGGCAAATAGTCCAACTCTAGGCTTTTTATAAGGGTGGGGATCCAACTCAACTATTTTGGAGTAAGAAAAAAAATATCATAGCGAAATAAATTTCAGATAGTCCACGTGTCAATTCTACGTGATATTCTCACCCAAAATCATAGTGAAATAAATTTTATGATAGAAACATTATAACTCATTTTTGTTTTATAGTTAAAAGACAAGTGATGACCCACATGTAAGTAAAATTAACATATGTATACGCAACGAAAATATGCATAATGTACTTCAACTATGATTGTTCAAGTGCTTGAATAAATCTACACTTGCAGAGTGAATCTTCTAACCTTATAGTTTTATCTTGATGAAACCGTTGATGGATCACAGGCGTTTTTCATAAAGGCTAGGTTAGGGACCCCTCTTATTTATAGACAGCAATACCCTTCCATCAAAGGATACCAATCACATTTATTCATAATAGGTATCTATTCACAAAAGATATGACTTTTCACCAATAATTACTATATATAATAGGTATTTTTTTTATCCACCACTCATTAAATAATACAAATAATTGTAATACCTATGTGGATCATATTTAGATTTTTTCTAATGAAAAAATTCCTATATTCTCCCACTTAAGCCTCATAGGACTTTATAATTTAATAGGTGACAGTAACTGAATATGATTATTATACCATCCGTGTCATCTCTGGTGAAATACTCTCACTCAAATAAGAACTCTACACATGAATCATGGTGCTTATACTATTATAAGTACTTCTTTTCATATATTATAATGTATAGTATTCTCTAAATGCATACTTTATGAGCTATTTTTAATTTTGTGAATGTGCTACCAATTAGCCATCTAGGTCCCACTTTATGTATCCTAGCGGATAAACTTATACAAAACTATAGGGGGATAGAATTTCGCATTGCTCGGCTATAAGCTCTCAACTCACCTTATAAGATGTGTTATACCTTCAGCCCACCAAGAGACCTTTTCCTAAGAGGAAGAACAAAACTGTGTGTGCCCAAGTGGCAAAAATCAGACAATATCCTAGTGCAGGATCCGACAGAAGGGTGGTTCCTTCAAAAACTTTATGCGCACGCTTTCTTTATTCTTTCAAAAATTTTAAAGTGTATAAAATGAGCTATTAATGAGAGAAATTAAATACATGATGCCTAACAAGTTCCACACGTATCACATGACCATTGTACTGTATTGTCAATAATCTTTTAATCATGAAATCCATAATCAGTAGCCCAAATGCTTTATGCTCAATAAATACTTTATGTTACTCAGCATTCTCTCTCATAATGAGGCACTTCATATCGATAAATTTCTTTAGGCATTTGTCCTCATTATTCTTAGAGAAAAGAAAATATAGCCAAATTTTCATAAAAATTCTTTAATGGTCTCGACCAAAAATCGACGATCTTAAGACCCATAATATCTGTGTTATAACTTTATAACTCCAAATTTGAACAAGCAAATAATTCCTGATGAATAATCAACTTATAGTTCTCATTCTTAACATGTACCTCATACTTTAGTTGCAGTCTTTAATTATTTCTAACTGAATTTGTTTATCCGTAGTAAGTGCTACTATATATATATATATGTATAACCATACATTAACAAAGGTTAATCCAAATGTAGTCAATCCTAACAAATGCTTAAATTAGAACTTCAACCGCATTAAGCACTATAAAAATAGTATTTGCTCCCGCTAGCCTTTAGGTGTATACATTGATCAATAATGGTAAATCTATATCATACACTAGCAATGCAAAACTTTTTACACCATTTATGGGAGATTTTTAGCCTCAATAAGAAATAATATCTTTCTTTTTAACCAACATAATTAGAAATATTTAATACTGACATACTAGAACCAAAACTAGTACTCAATAAGAAATACAATAACGAAGAGCCCGAAACCTTATTGCTATGAAAAATACACTTTTATCTAAATTAACTAATGTTAATTTAATTATAAATTCTAACCTTCTTGTGGCCAGAAGTTGACAATTCATGAATTTACTAGAATACTTTATTAACAAGATTAATAAATAATAAGCACTAAAAATAAAATTTTTTATACCTATGTGTCTAGAAAAATTTTATTCTTAATGCTCAAATTTATTATCTTATCACAACTGAACCCCAAAAATAACAACTGCCTTGTAGGACCAAGATTATTATTTTTATGAATTAATTGCCCTTATGATGCACATATCAATTATATTTTTTTTTGTGAAAATTTCTTTTATGTGATTATCAGTTTGTCTTAAGATGTTGTGGTTATTCTTAAGTCATTTTGATATTCACTACTTAAAATGTATCAAACTTCTATAGAATGAATTTAAATATTAAACAAGAAGAACAAATATATGTGACTTTTTGCCACAATTGTTTTATCAACGCTACCCCAACCACGAGATAGGTTATAGAAAGAATAAAAATTACTCAAGTCTCATAATGCATGAGTCTAATTACATATACTCATATAACCAAACCAAATCAATCTCAAAATAGTAATTTAAAAAATAAACATAATGCATGAGTTTAATTATAGATGCTCATGTAAGCAAATCAAATCACAAATTATAATAATTATATCCAATGTTCGCATATAAAAAGACATACAAGTAAAAAATATGCTCACATAATATGTCCAATAATATCATACCATTAACTCAAGTTGTGATAAATTCACAAATTATGGCTTTTATTCAATTTTCTACCAATAACGAAAAGCATAAAAAACTATAGTTAAACATTTTTATATTTCATAAAAATCTTAAAACCTAACGGGTGAAAGAAAATTAAATTTCAAACCTACCGGATCAAACCACACGCAAATCAAAGTTGATACATGTATTCATAGGCCAATAAAGAAATTTGAGCATTTGGTCACAACCAAACATGGCCCTAGAAAGACCCAAACAATCAACGATTCAGGAACAGACACATTGTTCATCTGAATCCCCTTTTCGCTTCCACTATTCATCCTCTTCCGAATTACTTTACACGACTATAAATCACAAGATATTAAAATATCAAAGCAAATGATTATCAAATTTTATTTTAGATCACCATTAAAACCAATTCTAAGTTCTAAATCCGAAAGAACTTTAACATATATATATATACACGTATTATGGGTTATCAAAGAAAGTGCACCATGTATGTGCAATACAAACAGGGTGCAATGAAAGAAACAAAATAACTTATGGGAGATCACTCTCATCAAATGATTCAGTGCATCTTTCAGCAGTAAGAATTGCCAAAACAAAAGTGTTAAACGTGATAAACACAAGCAACTTATGGGAGATCACTCTCATCAAATGATTCAGTGCTTCTTTCAGCAGTAAGAATTGCCAAAACAAAAGTGTTAAACGTGATAAACACAAGCATGGATGTAATGAACGATCGTACAAACAGGTGCATGACCAAACCCATCACTTCTCCGTGCATACTAACTTGATTCATAGTAATCACAAACACAGAATAATCCATTATTCAAAAGACAAATCAATAATATAACAAAGCATTCAATACTCTGATAATTTAATCGATTCAGGCCCAACGACTCAAACTATTGTCCCATCACCTTATTACCCCATTGAAACTTCAAAAATATAAAGATAACCAGAGGGCATTTGGTTTACGCGTTTCCATGGCAGTGCAACCATATCACAAATAATAAAATAAAATGATTATTCATGGATCAAAAATATATCACATGTCACCGAATAATATAGTATGAAGAAGGCTCTGATACTATTGTAAGTAAAATTGACATATGTATATGTAACGAAAATATGCATAATGTATCTTTAACTATGATTGTTCAAGTGCTTGAATAAATCTATACTTACATAGTAAATCTTCTAACCTTATAACAATATTTTGACGAAACTGTTGATGGATCACAGGCGTTTTCTATAAATGCTAAGTTAGGAACCCCTCTTATTTATAAGTAACGATACTCTTTCATCAAGGGATATCAATCGCACATATTCATAATAGTTATAGTGTCAAATAGGCCCAAAAACCTCATGAACCAACCCAACCCGACCTCCATGGATTGGGTTGGTTTTGTTCCGTCAAGTAATGAGTTGGGTCCTAGATCTTAAAAATATTAAATCGATATAGTTGGTTCAGTTCTCAGATTAAAAAAATTTTAAATCGACCCAATCCGAAACCCGAAAGATAATATATATAATAGGTATTTTTATTTATCCACCACTCATTAAATAATACAAATAATTGTAATACCTATGTGGACCATATTTAAATTTTCTCTAATAAAAAAATTCCTACACCACATAGAATAAATAAACGCCACAAGGTGTCGTCTACATGATAATTTGAGAGTATCTAATAATTTACTAGAGGAAGGGCACAATATTAACTCTAGTTTTTTTTTATGTAATCAACAATTTTTTTAAGTAATTAAATACTGTTTAAGCTATTTGTCTGTGTTTTTTAGCCTTTGAACTACAACATTTTTTTTATAAATTTTCCCTTTTATCTATTTGTGTTTTTAAAAAAATACTTTGAAATATCAAAACTTTGTTTATAAATTCTTGGATTTTTTTTCAAAATCTTTCAAACAAAATTCTTTTTATAATATTATAAATATTATAATGCAGTTCTTTATTTGGTGTGAATAAAATCGATTTACCTTGTAATTGTTTTAGGTTTTTTTTCCTTCACAAAACCTTCACATTATATATATATATATATATATATAATTGATTGAACTTCTCTTTTGTTTCTAATTAATTCAACATTTTTCTACCAATAGATTAAAAATTGAACTCTTATACTGTGTGCCATGAAAAGTAGTACGTTTATATACTATACACACATAAAAAACGTTAGATTGATTGAAATACTCTTAAGATTGTTAGAAATAGGTTTTTACTTTTTATTGAAATATTAAATGTTTTTTTACTTTTTATTTTTAAACTGCAATATTTGAGATGAATGTTTAACTTTTTTTGCTTTTTGAGAAAAGAGCCGCTGTTTTCTTGAACATATTACTATCATTTTAATAAAAAAATGTTATATTGCCCCGGATAAATCCTCTTTTCTAAAAAAAAAAGAAGGGAAAAGTTTAAAAAAAAATATTTTTAAAAAATCAAACAAAGCAACTTAAAAGTTGAATTATAAAAAATAAAAAATAAAAAATAAAAAATAAAAAATAAAAAACTTATCTTTTAAGAGAGACCAAACATGGCCTAATAAGAAAATTTATGCAAATCTTACTTCTATGGGGTTCATTCCTAATCAAGGAATTGGAATGATAAAACTTAAAACCTTGGAACCACGTGCAGATTCAGTGCGAAACATAATTATACTAGTAATTACTCGTATAATTTACTTATAAAATTATTTTTAAATAATAAATAAATTTTAATTTATTAAGAATAAAAATATAGTATTTTTCATCATAAATTAATTTTGTATATATATATATATATTAGAAGTTGAGTTTTTTAATTAGTGGAAGAGAAACACGAAACTGTTTGTTTAGGTTAATTTTGAAATTAAGAGCGAGAAGAAAAGACACTACAAGCTAGAAAGAGATGAGAAAGTTTGGTTTTTAGGAAAAAGGTAAAGTAACAATCTCAACTCTTTCATAAATATTTTTGAAACAATTTCAATCATGAATAAAAAGATAAATGTCACATCAAGTATTATGTGTTTTATTAGATGTTCCTGAAAAAAGGAAGTGTTAGGAGAAAATATGACGCCACAAAATTCATGTTCGGTGATCCAGAAATTATATTTTTATTAACTTTCAATAATTAAAATAAACAGAATTCACAGAAATCGAAATTGTAAAAAATAACATGATCAGAATATGCAAACTGAGTCCTGCAAACGCAGTTTCTTTAAGAATAATTCACCACCTACCAAGGGTGTTGTAAGTTTTCTACCGGCGTCACTCTGCCAGGATAAAACGGTTGATCCAAACGTTGGAACACCACCAAGAATCGACTACGAACGTACCTCGTTTGTCTCTCTCACTCACAACTTATAATTGTAATTTGGTCTCTCTCTCTCTCTTTCTCCTATTGTATTCTAATTCACTTATCTCTTCTCTGTTTTGTCATGCATCATCAAAATACCAAGAGAGATCTTATATAGAATTTCTCCCATTTAGGGTTACACCAGAATTGAATTAGCAATTGAATGGCCAATTCAATTGTTAATTGAATTCTGGTATTGAATCCATTTAAATGGTCTGAAACCAATTCAATTGCTAATTGAATTAAAAAAATTAAAGACAATTGAATTCAGAAATTTCTAACAGGAGAGTGTATTCATACGGTGTTCGTGGAGAACCTACCAGATGACATGTACAATGGTTGGCTCGGGGGAATCTTCAACAAGTGTGAGAAGATTATTGATGCTTTTGTTCCAGCGAAGAGCAGACAAAATACAAACACTAAGATTTGGCTTTGTTCGATTTTCAAAGAAAAAAGAAGCTACTGATGCCATCAGAAGATATAATGGAGTCTAGCTACCGAACTAGAGGTTGGTTGTTCAGCTGGTAAGGTTTGGACCTGAAAGAAAGTTGATGAAGAAGATTACATTGGGCAGCACTAGCAAGAATAAGTAGCAATATACTTTCTATAATGACTTGTTCTATGATGGGAGGTCCTATGATAAGAGGACGAAGGGCAGAATCCAATTCGAGAGGAGAAGAAACTATAGTGAATGTCCCTAAGGAAGAAATAGAGTGTGAGTGGTTAATGAGCTGTGTTGTGGGAGTGGCAAAGGACTGGCATTTGATCTATGGAATTGAAGATGGTATGAGGTCTGAGGGAGTCTTTGGCATAAGGATTAAACCCATCGGAGGACCAAAGGTGCTACAATAATTTCTACCGGTAGAAGACAAGTAATATTATTGTAGGGAGGTAAAACCATGGCTAGAGAACTGGTTCGATGTCACCTATGAATGAAGCTATAGGGAGTCCAATAGATGGAGAAATGTTTGGATTGCTATTGAGGGGGTTCCTCTAAACACCTGGAATTCAACAACATTCACAAAGGTGGGTGAAGCTTTTGGCATTGTGTTAGCAATAGATCCAAGCACAGGGACAAAAAGCGATCTTCTATATGCTAGGGTCTTCATTGCTATGAAGAGAGTGGAGACCATTAACCAAATCAGTAATCTTAAAGTTGGGAACTTTACCTACAAGATCAGGATAGTGGAGATGTTTGGGCAAGGGAGTGTAGTGGGTCAATTAGGCAAGGATGCATCCATGGCTATGGCGGGCGGTGTGAGAGCATCGAAAAAAGCATGGCCGGCGGCAGATGCAATGGATAGTGACCTCCTTTCTTATGTCGAGGAGACTGAGTCAGCATTGCATAAGAAAGGAGAGGCTATCGACAAGATAAGGGTTTTATAGCTTCTAAAGAAAACATAGAAGTGGAAGCTTCAAGAGCCAAGAAGGCAAATCAAGTTGAGGAGTCCAATAATTCAATTTATAACATGGTTGATGCAAAAATATCGAAGGAATTCGGCAGAGAGGCTGATGGAGAGGCAAAGGATGCATCTTCAATAAAGGAAAGGCATCTTGGGGAACCACTGAGCCAGGCTATGGGAGATAATAGAGGTGAGCTCGAGGCAAGCTTTGGCAGAGCCCCCTCTGTGGACTATGGTGCAGAGGAAGTTTTGCATGAAAATAGACCTGCTATGGTTGGCTTAGCAAACAATGTGGAAGACCTATTTCCTTTAAAAGGAGGGATGAAAAGGAAGTTTTTACTGGAACTAGGCATGCTTGGCCTGGGAAAGAGCAAAGGAAGGGGCTAGCAGAGGGTAAAGAAAAAAGGTCAAAAATCTCATTCGTCTCTAGATTAGTCCTCTCTATCCACACAAGACTTCCTCAATCGAAACAACATCATTAAAAGAGATGCAGAGTTAGTCTTGGAAACATGCAAGCTTTTGGGACTAAATTTTAATGACGGGGAGGACCAGATCTTGTCCACGATAATCGTTATGAAAGAGGCGTAGAAGAGATTGAGTAAGGGGAAGGGACCCCAAAAATGATGATTTTGTTATGGAATGGACAGGGGTTGGGAAGTATGGAGATATATTAGAACTACTGTTCGCAAGGTGTTTGATAGAATGCCGGAGAGAATTTTAGCTTTAGGGATGTATTGAGTCCTACTTTGGTTTGATGCTGAGGTCTGCTGGGATTTGGAGTTGATGGGTTTGTCTCTCAGCTTTGTCAAAAGGCTTAGCATGAAACTCTCGGACAAGAATCCCCGCACGCTGCTCGTTGGGTTGGTTTGCTATGTTTGATTAAGTAATAGTGTGTGAATAGCTTAGTAATAGAGCGTGAATGGTTAAGGAATCTAAAAACAGTTTGGTGGATTACTGTTCTTGCTGGTTTCTTCTCATGTTTGTAGCTGAGTTATTGGGTTGTGGTGTTATTGCCCTTTGTTGGTTTGATGCTCATTTGGGCTCTCTTTGTTGTGTGTTCTTTAGATGGATGTGCTGGTGTATTTTGGTCATGATGGGTTGGTGTAATGCTTGGGTTTTCTTGCAATGGCTGGTAGATTTGCATGCATCATCTTCTGTGATGGTGAGGTTGTGCTGGTGTAGAGGTATTACTGGTATATGGTTGTTTGCTGTCTGGAGTGATGATTCAGTGTTAAGTGGGTGATGATTTTCCCTTCTTCTGATTGTTGTTGTCTGTATGGCCTGCTTCTCTCCTAGTTCTCATGATACTCTTGTTTTGTGGGAATGTTCTCGCTTGTGATCTGTGCAGTGTATTGCTGCCGTGCTGTGCTGGGTTGATTAGCTGGGCTGGTTGCTCTGCGTGGCAAGGTCTGCTATGCGTAGGGTGGGTGCTTTACTGGTTTGATTGGCGGCTGGTTTGATTTGCTTTTGCTGGTGCCTTACTGAAAAGAAGTTGCTGCATTGGGAAGGTCTGATGGCCTTGATGGATGGATGGCCTTGTGTGTAGTTCCTTCTGTTTTTTGCTGTGTTGGTCCCGGGAAGCGTGCTGCGCCTTGTTTTGTGTATTTTTTGAATAATTTTTTATGATTCAATCCGTTCATTACGTAGAACTCGTCGAATTTGTTATTTATAAAAAAGAATTCAGATTCATTAAATATTTGTAGCTAAGTTATTGAATAAGATCTTCTAATATTATTTTATAAATAAATAAATAAAAATTATAATTTAAAAAAATATTATTAAACAAATATTATCCAATTACTTAGTTAAAGGTATCAGATGAATCTGAAACTTATTATATCGCACAAACTCGACGAATTTTACGTAATAAACGGATTCGATCATAAAAATTTGTTTAAAAAATACACCAAACAAAGTGCAGCACAATCATATTGTACTTTTAGGCCAGCACGCTGCCGGTGTCCTGTGTTGGCTGGCCTCTTGTCAACTATGAAATTTTTTTGTTCCCCTTAAAAAGGTTTGATATCTCTTTGCAAAGGAGTTTCTTCCCTTTAATTACTATTCTTCTTATTTAAATAAAATTTTCTTTTGCTAATCAAGAGGAAAGTATATTGTGTTTTATAACATAGATCTATAATATAGATTGTTGGTTATAGGTTTTGTTTGGCTCCAGCTTAAAATTGAATATTTAGTCTTCTTATCTATAGTCACAAAAAAATTTATTATTACGTCACAATATTTTCTCTTAGCATAGTGACTTAAAGTTACATTTTTTAACTAAATAATTTTTTTACTTATTTAACTTAATTTTATAATACAGTTAAATTTATAATAATCTAACTTTAAACTAAGTTAACGAACGAAACTAGTGAAAATCACCATTTGCTTATAACACAATTAAATTTATGAAAAAAGCTAAGTGCACAAATTATAAACAAGTATTTGGACACACTTTTTTTTACATAGGCTGAGTTTCATGTGAGAAAAGTTTATCCACATCTATGTAGCAGAACTGTGTGAGGTCATTTTCGATTAAATTAACATTTTTAATTAGTTTTCACCATTAAATTAAACTTACTGGCTTAGGTCCTTTGATACTTTCTTTTTAAGCTCCGTTTATTTAGACATAAAATATTTTTTAATAAAAATTATATTATGTTTAAAATACGCTATTAACACTATCATTGCCACCACCACAACTGTCACCGTTGTCGCCAAGCACCACCACCAGCCCACCACCTCTACTACCGTCAACATCACCGACATTGTCCCCTCCACCACCAATGTCGACCCCACCCCTACCACCGTTGCCACTGCCACTATCACCCATGCGGCAATCACCTCCACTTCCACCACCATCAATGTTGTCGCCACAACTACAACCACTACTATTATTGCTAACATAAAATAACATGTTTTTTTTATCTAAAATGAATTTGGTCTTGTAATGTAAAATAATATACAAAAAAATACTTTACATTATTTTTATCAATTAAACATTGATAAATAGATAAAACTATGTTATTCCTCTTCCAATTGTTTATTTTCATTATGTGTGCCCAATTTGTAATCATGCTCGTGATTTCTACCAAGAGCAAATTATCAGGTACTCTTGGCAGAGTCTTACGATATTACGTACTACTGTCGGTAATTAAATAATTATAATTTATATTATGTGGATTATTCTTTGTCACTTTATCACTCAATAAAGATGAGTTATGATATTACTATCTTAAAATTTATAACTACGATATTGGGTTTGAGTATTACGTAAATTGCCACATGATACTTTCGGAGAATTGAATCATTATTCTGAACAAAAAATCTTTAGGTACTTTAGGAGTACTACGTAAGAGATGCAACGTGATACTCTCAACAAATAAATTATTGCAACTTATATTATGTAGGTTACCCATTATCTCATAATCACCAAACAAAGGTGAGTCGTTATATATATTTCTACTGTAAAATTTACCGCTATAATATTAAATAAAAATACCATGTAAATTAGTACATGGTAATCTAAAAGCACCAAATAATTACTCTCTCTTAAGGGAGTTCAATTTTTGCATAAGTTATCGGTAGTTGTGTGGCTATGCTTTTATAGAATCGTACCATTGTTATCCTGCTAGACCAACTATTATCACTAGGAACTCACTTTTGTGTTAATAATAGGGCTTTTGTAGCGTTTACAGAATTAGCATACAAGGAGATAAAAAAGGAGAAAAATGTAATAGAATGAAAAAAAAAAAAAAAGCAAAAACATGCACACTTGTTAATTCTGTCCAAATGGGCATTCGAACGGCTTTCCACAAAGGCTCCGGCGTTCAGATAGACATAAAAAATTTAAGGTTTGCAAATTTTAAAGTCAGGATAAGGGGGGTACAGTATAAAAGAACATAAACAAGATAGAAAAGAGGATTCTCAAACTTGTGAAAAGAAGCGAAAGAAAGGTGACGGCTCCCTCCGAAGGTCTTCTAATAGAATGTTTGGCTGAAAACTATGTATCATCATCTATATCCATGAGCGACTAGAAGCCTTCTCTTAAGGTTTTTTACTAAACCTTAGCCAAGTGATCTTTGGACTTAATACTTAATTAAAGATTCCATTCTTTTTACTCTATATGTATTTTTGTAATGATTATTCTTGGTTTTGATATTCATTTTCTGTGATTGCAAGTATCAAGTTATACAGTATTTTATTTGTAAACGTGATCTAAATGTGAGAGAAGTAATACTTTGTGATGACGAATTGTGCCGAATTTCTTGAAGACAACCCCTATCGTCGAAGATAATCCATGCTAGGTTTAGGTCTTGTTTATTCTCTTGAGAATTCTAATAAAGTTTGTAGCATAACGGATATTATGCGAGTAAATTGTTTAGTTACACGATTAATATAATTAAGTTCATCTTTGCAGGGCAAAGTTGGATTCAAAACCCTAAGACATTTCATATTTAAAGATTCCTCTAGATTAATTTTCATTTTTCTAAGTCAGTAAGTCAATCCCATAAATTCCATCAAGTTATTTTTCAACTTAATTTTAGGAACTAGTTTAAGAGTAACGCAACTTAGTCTTATATTGTCCCCGTTAGAACAATACTTGGTCTCAACTGCTATTCTATAGAGTGGAAGTTTTTACTTGGTTTTAAATAATTTGTTTTTGGTGCGATAACGACCACATCATAGGATGCTACACCCTTTTTAAGTCCTACTTCCCAAATGAGATCTGCATCTCGATGACCTCTTTTCATAGCCACTTGGTCGTCGTCTAGGTCTGTATCATGGCCACTAAGTGCTTGACCTTTTGCATTTACCCCCCTTCTCTTGTCATTTTGGGTTGGGTCAACGAGCCCATGGATAACGTTGATCTCTCTTTTGAGGGCGGGTCTCTAGGGTGCCGCCACTCATCTCGGTTCGACCAGTATGTCTTTAGTGGCTTCTTTGCCTACAAACTCTCCTAAGTGTCCATGCACCACCATCTTCTATGTGCCTTTTCAAGGGTTGTATTCTTCAGTCCGATGACCCTTCTCCTTGTGGTAGAAGCACCTCCACTTTATCCTTTTCTTCATCACTACCTTTAAGGCTTCTTATGACATCTGTGGTGGCCAAAGAAATATGGATTTTCTTTGATCTATGGGAGACTATGGACTATTGATTTTTAAAAACAATGTTTGATGGCCTTTCTGGCCTTACATACTTTTGTCTCGATTTTGACTAGGGCCCGAACTTTTCTTTCCTCATCTTCTCATTGGTTAAGTCAGGCTAACTCTTCATTCATCGTGTTTTGGTTGCCCAGCATCTTCCTCTATCTTCATAATCTGCTTGAACTTGATTATCAAGTTCGAGATTTCCCTTAGGAAGGCTCGTAATTTACTCCACAGGGGAAGACTATTCTTAAAGGATGCCACTGCTAGTTCTTCGTTGTAATGTTTGATGTCATTGTAAATTTTCTAGTATCTTCAGGTGTAGTCCCTAAATGGCTCTCTGTTCCCCCTTCTTAAGCCAAAGAGGGAATCAATCTCCTTTAGAATCTTAATATTTGTCATGAATTATGCTATGAAGACAATTAGCAACTCGTCACAGCTAATGAGCGAGCTAATGAGGAGTTTATTGAACCACCACAACCTCACTTCCCCTAAACTCGATAGGGAACATCTCGCACATTAACATGTCGTTCTTGCTCCACAATGTCATCATTTATCTAAAGTTGCTAATGTGGGTATGGTGGTCAAGTCTGTCGTCGTATGAGGTGAACTTCGTAAAGCTCTTAGGAGGTTCTAATGACTTTATCTGCATCAAGAACTACGTGGTTAGAATAGGCCATTGGCAGGCTTTCTAAATTGTCTCGTGTCGCTTGTTCATCCTATCTTCTTGGCGTGTTGGCTATTCTTAGCATGTTCAATAGCCATTCCCTCAAGTTTGTGCTCCCATTAGATGGCGAACAATATTGGCCTCCATTTTAGGATGCCTCCTACTCAGCTCTGTCTTCGAAAGGGTGTAGTTTCTTTCCTCGTCATTGGATGAGAGTGAAGCCGTAATGAACTCCTTGATGGCATGCCCTATGTCGAGGTTCACTTTGGGGTTGATCGAAGTGGGGCTTGTGGAGCATTCTCTAGAGGACCTTAATTCCTATAAGGTGGTCTTACTTTTGGTTTGCGAGCTATGCTTCAACTTTTCTTCTTCAAGGTAGTGCAAAGCTTCACAATCTCTACCCCATGGTGTTGAGGGCAATGTCGTGATTAGAATCGCCCTCCAATGCCCTAGGTGGCTCGTTAGCAGGCTTTTTTCCTTGGTAGGGCTCTTCTGATAAGAGCCTCATGGCTAGTTACAGTGAGCTTGTCTCTCATTCTCAGCTGAGGCAACTCGTGGTGATGTCGTCATGGAAACCCCCTGTAAGGCTTTAGCTAGTTTTTTTTCCCACAAATGACGCCAAATCTAAGGGGGTGATTCTACATGGATGATAAGAATGGGAAATAACTACTCCTTTTAGGAACCTCCTTAGCTAAGATAATTCTATAAAAGAGGTAAAGATGAGACTAGCCGGCGAGAGTATGCCGAAAAGCCTCTATGATGCTTAAGTTAGTGTCATGTAAGCAGTGGGAATGAGATGCTTCAAGTATAAAGTTCTCTAGCTATTTTGACAGAGTTTCAGGGATAAGATTGTGCGTGTACCTTGAGAAATCAAACCTCCTTTTATAGGTGATAAAGGTTGGCCTATGGGGCAAGATCGCACCATCCATCTACAGTTATGCTCCGATGCCTACCGCTCTAGAGGGGTTGAGTATTGTCAAGGAATACCGGAGTAAAATCGGTTGCCATTAGTATAGGTTCATACGGTCATGCCATCTAATTAATGGTTTATACCTCGGTGATGTTTTATCCATTAATGTTTTGTGGCTCGATCATGTTATCATTAATGCCTTTCAACATGGTCACGTCACCCTCATTAATGCTCTTGAGCTCAATGTTTCACATTATTCACTTTGTCGCCTATTGCGACCAAGCGAGAGCTTGGGTACCTCAACTCTGCTATTCATGGGCCTTGCCATTTTTGCCCAGTCCATTAGATGTTGGTTCAAGTCACTATCTAAGGATCCAGCCCTTTTTAGGCCTAGCCCCCTTTAGATATAAATTTTCTTGAAAACTCAAAATCTAATTTTTACTATAGTGTATGTAAACAACAAATTTTGAGTCTAAAAATCACGACAAAAAAGTGTAGGAACAAATTGAATTTTATTGAATTTAAAGATGGATTACAGTCTTTAATGAAATTTCTAAATCAAAGAAAAAAAATCTACTATTCTTTTCTTCAAATGTTGACTCGAGAATTTACCAGTGTGTTCTCAAATCGAACTCCGGAATATACTCCTAATTTGGTGGAGTGGATGATGAAACTTGAGTGAGAAAGAAATTCAAGGCTTCGCTTTAATTTGTAGATATCTCTTTGTTGCTTGATATCTGTAAGTGGTGGATGTAAGCTTGTTTTTCATTTGATAGATGGCGCACCTATTATAGGAGTGTGAGATGAAGAGTCATGAAAAAACTCAAACTCTTGATAATTATCTCTATTTTATTTATTTTAAAAAGATAATTTTAGTAGTACCATTAGCCTTAATGCTTCATATCCTTCACAACTACCAATAGTTCTAATTCCTTCGTTATTGATTTAAACTTACAATTATATCTTTTAATTGTTTTTTAAAAAATAACTATTTAGTGACATAATTATCTCTCTTTTATTTATTTTTAAAAAAGATAATTATCTAGGTATATAATTATTTTTTTAAAGAGATAATTTTTTAGTAACATAATTATTTTTTAATTTAAAGAAATAATTATTTACATTTAATTTGATTTAGAGAAAATATTTTATTTTTTCTCATGTAGGTCCTATGTCCTAAGTGGCTTAAATTAATTAATCGAAGATTTATCATTTTGAGGACTACATTATTTTATATGCAGTGGCAAACAATTGAACCGTTCATACCATCTAATTTGGGATTCTTTGTCATACCCCTAAATCCGAAACACGTGAACCACCCACGAAATGCACAAAGATAAATCGACTAACATGGAAAACTTTTAAGAAAACCCATTTTACATCCATTGTTCTCAACAAAACATTTGAACTAATACGATTTTCAAAATGAGAATTAAACCATTGAAAAGATAATTCTTGGGGCTTCAATTTGAACATAAGGAGATCCCAGAACGAAGCCTGAATGAAAAAGAAACTTTTATTTAAAGAAAACAAAACTTCAACCCCAACTTGGTGAGTCCGCTCAAGTGGACCCAGAGCTGCTCAAGCAGTCACCTAGCCGAGTCAAAGCCTCCCCTCTCAGGTAGTAGACCGCTCGAGTGAACCCAAGGCTGCTCGAGTGGTCACCCACCTGAGAGCACACCAGGAAAACCTGTTTCACTTGAAGATATACCCAAACAATACCTTTCTTTAAAGAGAAGGTTCAGGATCACAAAAGGAATGACTTTTTCATAACTCAACCCACAATGACAGGTACAAAGAGGACTTCGATATGTCATGATGCAAGTATGGCAATGCTCATGGTGTACAACATGTGTCCTATGTACAACTATATAAACCATGTCATCTAAGCATGGTATAGCTTAAGGTACAACTCATTAAAGCATGAAGAACAAGTATATGAAGCACAAGTTATAATTCATAAGACATAGATTCAACCTAACGGTATGTATTCTAATCATCAAATAATCATTTTCATACACCAATCATCCAATATAATTCATTTAAAGTCTATATTTTTAAGTCCCACAATATGACATGCCATTATACACTTAGTCAAATTAAGATAAATGTTCAAATGTCAAATTAAAAATCATAGTAGTGTTTTGGGTTACCTAGACATAGAGTTAAGTTCTAATTTTTGGACACTAATTAGATACAAATATTTTCTACAGTTTTTATATTTAATACTAAACTCAAATCTTATGGTAAATGTCATTTATTTCATTTTAAAGAAAATAATTCAGCACTTTATAGAGAAAATTACAAAATTTGGCCTCTGTTAGCCTCGGTTTTGGGATATCAAGTCAAGGGATATGGGTATAATTCTTGGATATGTTCTAGTTTGATGTGTCCCATACAAGTTGCATGTTTAGTGCTACGGCTAGTTGTTGGGAACAAGTTAAAGATTTTGGCCATTTTACAAAATGGGTTTAGTCAGTTATAAAAGGTTCAGCAGAACCTGATTTCAACAGAGAATGCATAAGCCTTTTGGGGAACCATCTGAGGGTATCTAGATCTAATTGTTGGTCAATAAATAGTTTGATATGTTATCTATGTTTGGAGAATATCTAACGCCGACATAAAATACATGCTCGGGGATCCAGAAAATACATCTTTATTAAGCTTTCAACAAATTACATAAATTTGAAATTTACAGAGAATGAAATAACAG
>JAOTRH010440003.1:3376-33169 GCA_034768845.1 Heliamphora exappendiculata
CCCTCCCTAAGAAAGGATCTTTTTTTCCAAGAAAACGCAAGAACGGGCCCCCATAAGCTGTTACTTATCATCTCGAAGACGACAAGAGCTCCCAAAAGTCGCCAACAGCCAGTTCCCAGCGGTACTCACGCACAAGTGCACAAATTCATAGTTCTTAGGTGCCATTATTGAGATTGTTTGGAACTTATAAAAAATTTAACTTTCAAGAAGTTTAACTTTTCTAGAGTAAAAAAAAATAGGAAGAAAGAAAAATTAGATTATTTGAGATAATTTATTTATATTATTTTTTATTTGTTATTTTTTGTGAAAAATATTTAATATGTTGTTACTATTTTCTTTTAAACTATATTGTTTGTAATACTTGCATGACTTTTTAAATTTTAAGAGTAGAATTAACATTTTAATTGAAAGTATCATAACCATTTTACTCAACTAAAAAGTTAAAGTGTTTGAGATGCGTATAAATTTTTTTTTTTAAAAAAAAGTAAAAAAAAGTTACTCGGTTTTTTAGATATGCCAAACACACTAGATTAAAAGTTGGCTTTTTTTAAGAAAAAAAAAATAGCTTTTTAGAGATACCAAACAGGGACTGAATCCTAAAAAAATAAAAGAACAATTTCTGCCGGGTTCCAAAAAAAATATATACGTCGGTGTTATTGAGTTTATTATGGGTTCTTTCGATAATTTAGTTTGTTCATATTATTATTCACATCATGTGAATTAATGTTAATCAATTATCGTAGACTACTTGAATAAATTACATTTATTTTAAAAAAAATAAACGGTGAATGAATGGCACCATTTATCAATTTTTTTAAAAAAATTTTTTTAAGTAATTAACGATATTCGATCATCTTAATTTTTTTTTAGATGATATCTATATTTAGAATAATAAAACCAAATGATTTAATTATAGAAGTGGCCCATCTCGAGTCCATAATTAGCCCAAAAGTACCGGTCTTGGGGGCCCGGAGAGAAGGTACGCTTGAAACTTTATTAGAGCAGCTGGTAAGATCTTCATTAATTATCAGGAAATATTTCAATTAATTAAGTTCAAGATTTTCTACTAATACGAACTGTGTATCTATTTTTCCCTTCTTAAAGTTAAAGCATAGAATGATGATATCATTTAAAATAAATCTCGTAGTGGAAATGTGATATGATCTGGGAATAAAAATAATAAAAATTTAACTAATACTGAGTATTAGTGTTCTTCCGGTCCATATTAAGTTCGTTTTTTAGTGAAATAATGAATCAATTTATTCTTTGATTTTAGAACATTTACAAATTATTATTATCAAAATATTTTCAGATCTAATATTTTTGTCCATGTTAAGTTTATTTTTAATAGTTGTTTTAGTATTTTTTTAATTGAAAATTGTTATAAAGCTTTTTGACACTTAGAAATTGTTGGCATATATGATCGACTACCTCGCTTTTTAAAAGAATTGAGCGATTAAACGGAAAGTGAAGGATTTAAAAAGAAAATTTTAATTTAAGTCCTCGAAGGTACATTGTGTGCCTTCGGAAAGTTTTTTTCTTCCTAGTATTGTAATGTAAGTAATTTGAATTTGGTATTGGCATGAATAGTGTGGAATGCACTTTCAAATTGATGCAATGGATGTGAGGCACAACATTTATGCATCAGATGACAAAAAAATATAGGAACGTTTGGAGATTATGGCATCAAAATGGAAAAATGATTGTATCATTTGGTGATATTGAATATGAAATGCAAATGGAGATTTGAGTTTAATTTGCAGGAATGGAAATGGAGGGACTGGCAGAAAAAGTGAAGTGGGAAGGGAAATCGGGTCCACTCTATTATTTTATTTTTTTTAGAGAAATGGAGATGTTTCTATTTTTTCAGTATAGTCTTTAGTGATCAATTTTGATTATCTAATTCATTTATGTTATAGAATTTACTAAAAATATCATCTATACAAAATAATTAGTGCTTTCTTTGTTTTCGCGAAATTTTTTTTTTTTTGTATATTCTGATGTTCGGTACAAAAGAAATTAAAAATTAATAAAAAAATATTTTTCAAATCAATGAAAAATAAGTTTATTTTTGACAATCCTTGTCATTCCACCATCGCTCAACCACACCAACCATCACCGTCACCACCTCCACCAGCTTGCCACCATCTCCTGCAACCGCCACTACTATTACCACCACTAGTCGTTGTCACTATCACCACCACTTTCACCGCACTATCGCCACCATCTCCACCACTACACCACTGTTGCGTTTTACTACTACTACCACAACCGCCATCTGATCATCATTGTCATCGTCGACACTGCCCTCTCCACTACCCCATCATCATTGCCACCACCCCCACCATCTTCTACCATGCACCACTACCCTCACAACCCCTTCTACTACTGCCACCACTTTTTTATTACCACTACTGCCATCAGACCCATTACCCAACCAACCCCACCGCCATCTTTGCCACACCATCACCACCACTTCCACCACCCCACCATCGCTATCGTCGATAACACCATCACCATCACTGCCTCTAAAACCACCACCGCTATCATCACCCCTCGCCCAGTAACCACCGATACTGTCACCGCCACCACCACCACCACCACCACTACTATTACGACCACCACCGCTACTAGTTCTACTACCACCATCAATACTAAGACTACCATAACTACTATAAGCATTATTTTTAAAGTAGTAACATGATAAATATTATGTGCAAAAAAAATATTTTTTTTCAAAACAAACAGAGGGTAAGTAAATCAAACAATAGTAAACCCCTTAATCATATTACATTATTTTTAAAGAAAATGGGCAACCATAATTTTAAAATCACGCTTAGACATTTTTAAAAGATTAATGTGATCTAATTATATAGTTATATATTGATGTACAATCAACTTAATTGTATACAAATAATCTTTTTAGTATGTTTTATAAAACGGATAGTTCGAATCAACCAGCCAGCTAGGCCTACCGTCAGCATTATAAGATAGAAATAAAAGCCTCTCTGTTTTCCTTTTTTAAAAAATGAAAATGATCAAAATTCAGGTGAAAATAGTAAGTAATTGGAACATAGGAAGTAAATGCAAATGGCGTGAGAAAGGTGGCAATGTATGTAAAGTCAAAAATGAATCGGATATAGAAAAGTTGCTTTCATTTGGTCACGAGAGTGTGTGTGTCAAGAAAACAGTTGAGCTTTCCCTTTTCCACCACCTACAACCATCAAATATCTATATATATAATGTGCTTCTACATGTTGCCTGCTATGATACTAATCATACTACTCTCCCGCTGCACTACTGCAACTGCTCCTCCTTCCTAAGAACAACACTACCACTCTCTCTCTCTCTCTCTCTCTCTCTCTCTCTCTCTCTCTCTCTCTCTCATCTTTTTGGACTCGTTTTACTTTTTCGATTCCGACTTTAAAAAAAAAAATTGATCAAAGCAGAAAAAAGTCCCTTAAAAACAAAAATAATGCCTTTTTGACTTTGTAGGTTTTGTTTTCATTTTATCTGAATTTTCCTTTTTATTTTATGATCAAACTTTTTTTCTACATTTTTGAATCTTCACGGTAAAAGAAATCTAAAAAGGAAGTTGATTTGAGCTAAGGTTTAGAAGAAATTTACTAAAGAGACTGCTAATTTAAAATTAAAAGAGGCTGCTTCTGGAGGCTCATATTGCTTTTCTTTTTTCTTTTTTTTTTTAAAATGTTTTTCTTGGTGCAGACTTGGTCATCGGTCAAGAAGTGAGGGGGGAGACTGCGCTTGATCTGGACATAAAAAAACCTGAAAACCAACAGAATTTCATCTTTAACCCAATAAAAAGATTGTTGAAATTTCAAAAGAAGACTCAGTTAATAGTTGAGGGCATGCCTAGTTAATGGTTTCTTTTGAAATTCTAATTCTTTCTCCATCATACAATAATAAGTGTGCTTGATAGATAATTACATATCCTTTGTCTATAAGTATAACCAGACCTTTTCAAATGACCCCACATGGAGCTCTTTGTGGAATGTGCACCAAGTTCATCAACTCCTCACAAGTGGCTTTTGAGGCAGTTTCTTGTCTATCTTTTATCCTTTTAGTAAATTATTGGTAAAAATAGAATTGAAAATAAAAGTTGATACTTGCAAAGGAAAGTTAAGAGAGGCTGAGGTTGTGCTGATGGAAATGTTTTTTGACGATTGCCCATCCTCTTTTTATTTCCACCTGGAAAATGTTTTGGACACAGATTTCTAATTAATCACAAAAATTACAAAAATTTGATTTTGATTGTCTATTTGCATTGGATTCCACAAGTGTTGAGTGCAAATAAATTACCAAGATCTAATTTTTGTAATTGGTTTGTGATTGAAAGACTGTATGTAATATTATTATTCCTAACTGGATGACAATAATCTCTATTAATCCTGGACCTCCACTACTCACTTCAGTCCTATTTTTCTTGGTAGCACTCATTTCTTCAATATATGAATCATCACCCGCAAAAATATATGTCCACACATAAACTAATGGCGGCACACAGCTCTGCAACAGTTAGAAAACCACCTAAAAAAGAACTCTCAAATCAATTTTTTTTTTAAAGAACAAGGAATTGAAATAACAATAATACTGATCAAATTATTTTATCAAACTAATCTAGCACAATTACAAAGATTGAATGTAAATAGAGTTTACGTTTGACCCATTTAATTAGTATTTGTAATTGTATCACATCACCAAATCCTACCCGAGAAACAAACAAAACCCTTTAGGATCTTTCCTGCACAGTAAGCCTGTTCCTGGTGTTGGATCATCATGTTTAATTTTCATGAGGAATAATGAACACAAAAGACAAGAGACCCTAAAGACCCCATTAGAGAAAAACAAGAAAGAACCCAAGTAAGATGGCTCCTTTATGAGGCTGTGTTTCCACTGCTGACATCAATGAGTTGAAACTTAACTGGAGCTATGAACAAGCCAAATTTTAGGCACTGACTTCTCAGTAACTAAAATTTTAGTTCCTACTCCTAGAGGCTGCAAATGACTAGCAATTCTTTTCTGATAAGGAATCCTTTGAGGGAACGGTCACCCGGAAAACGAGTAAAGTCAAGACTCAGAAAAATCATGAAAAAACGCTCAAGATTTTAAGAAGAATTGAACTTAAGACCTGTCAATTCAGCTGACATGGTCGGCCAGCAACTGAGTTATGTGAGGAAGATGCAGCACAACCATATCCACCTGAGTGTTCAGACTCAACACCATCCACATCATCCATGGCAGGTAGCTCATTGAGATCAAAACTTAGAATCTTACGACCCGTCTGACTCGTCTCCCCGGGCGATGTGGCTTGGCTCGGCGGAGCTTCAGCTGGACTGGTCCAGTGGCACCTCTTATGGCCGCCGAGAGCCTGACCTGTGGGGAAACTCTTGCTGCAAATCGTGCAGTGGTGCATGCTCTCCACAAGCTTCGAGCTACCCGCACCTTCATTTTCCTTCGTTTCATCTACGACTCCACCAACAGGATCGGCGTGGTAGTGGTAGTGGTAGTGGTGGTACTCATCCTCAGCTGCTGCAGATGAGGACTCATCAATGGCGTGACTGTTCTTGACTTTGTTGTGGCTGGACCTATGGCCACCCAATGCTTGGTGAGTTGGGAAGCACTTGTAACAAGTGCTGCATCTGTAGTACCTATTGGGTGTCGACGCAGCCGTTAGCTCAATCGGCTTATGAATTTGATTGGTCGGAGTTCCATTTTGTACTGATTCCAAATCCCGCATCTTCATCTTCTTTCTCTTTTTTTTGACCTTGGTCACCACTTCGGATTTGTATTTCGTGATCAACAGATGCTCACTGGACATGTTAGTGTTACCATAGGAGTTTTTGCTATCTGGCTCATCAGCAGTGAAGTTCTTGCCATCGTCGTCTCTTTGCCAATCTGCAGAACCCCATCCATAGCCCATTCCAACTGGTTTTTCAGGAACATGCTCAGTTTCCAACACAGCTTTTCCTTCGATTGTTTCCAGATTCTTCTCAACCACATCGCTGGGACCAGCACCAGTGTCAATTCTCAGCTTCTTGACAGGGAAATTGCGCCTGTATCCGTCAATTCTTTGAAGAAGCTTCCTCGATTGAAGAACCCAATTCCCGTCCTCATTAATCTCGGCTTTCTTCGTCAGGAAATCGCTGTTTGTAGCAGCAGCCTCATATGAATCGATTCTTTGCTTATGGGTTATTAGCGCCGACTCCAAAGAATCACCGTAAGCTAGCCTCATGAGATCTTGAACTGCATCGCGCAACTGATCATCCTCCGTTGTGGAAAGCTCGACGGAGGTGACAACGGGGGCTTTCCGGCCACGCTTGGCGGTCGCAGACCAACCCCAGCCCCGTAAAGACTCTATC
This sequence comes from Heliamphora exappendiculata, assembly GCA_034768845.1. Classification (NCBI taxonomy): domain Eukaryota; kingdom Viridiplantae; phylum Streptophyta; class Magnoliopsida; order Ericales; family Sarraceniaceae; genus Heliamphora; species Heliamphora exappendiculata. The sequence goes on from JAOTRH010440003.1 coordinate 9,757, forward strand.
AAATCCACCCCCGTGTTATCACCATCCGAATCAATCTGATTTCGATCCTCGAAAACTTTTCGAAGATCGGGACCGGATACGGAGGACGATGAGCTGTTCTTGGCCGCCGGAGGAGGCTGAATTCCCCTCCATTCCCTATCTGGATGACACCTCATGTGCCCGAACAACGATTTCAAGGAACGAAAATGCTTGCCACAAACCGAACAAGTGGGTTTATCTTTATCATCGTTACCAGTCCGCGACGCGTCGGCCGCAGTATTGTTTCTGCCGTCTCTATTCCCTGAAAGATCAACGTCAACGAGCAGCGGCCGGAGTTTTTTAATCTTCGACTTGGTGGTCGTGGGTTGGTGATTGGTTTTGAGCTTTTTCAGAAACAACTCTCCTTTGTTGGCCTGAACGTGAATTCTCATGTGACCCCCCAAAGCTTTACCGGAGCTAAATCTTTTGTTACACTCGTTGCATACCCGAGGCTGATCGTTCCTTTGACGCCCAAATCCAATCTGATCATCCTCATCATCGTTCCCTTGTTCCAACATCGGAATCTTGATCTTTATCCATATCTTTCCTTCGCCGGAACCAGGCGTCCCCGATAATCCCAGCACCCGCTGTTCTTGATTGTTTTGCTCGCTTGATTCAGACTGATTTCGTTGATCGTCATCCATTCTTGAAGAAAAATCCAAGAACAAACAACCTCAGCTGAATCTATATCTATGGGGGGGTGTGTCTCGAATCTATGATTTTCCCTTTGTAAGCATATAAAAAGAACACGTAGCGAATGATCTTTGTGAATTAAAGTGGGAATACAATGAGGTAGATGGTCGGAGATATATAGATGATCAAAGTCTGGAGAGCAGAATATAACAGACTCAGACTGGAGAGAAAGAAACCCTAAGACCAAAACCCCACTGAGCTAAGGATGATTCTTCGGATCAAAAAGAAACTAAAGAGCTAATGAAGAATATGGAAATACTCACAAACCCAGCTCGAAAAATCAGCAACTCAATAGAAGGAAGGATCGATCGATCGATATTCGATATTCGGTTTTCGATATGCCTGTTTAGCTTCAGTGCGGGCATATGTAAGATCGTCTTGCATAATTCTGTATGTACTATCATCACGTATAAAAACCAAACCCAGATCACTGATGGAAAGTGAATAAGGTGGAAAAAAAAGAACCTCGATTGGAGGAAAATCATGAGAAGAAGAAGATGAAGAAGATGAAGAAGATGACGAGAAGCAAAGGAAGCACGAGGGTAAGGAAGGGTCGTTCTTAACTGCTGTGTGGAAATTGACTGTCACGTTCTTCGACCCTTTGCCTCTTATTCCGGTTTTTCAGAATCACTTCCTCTCTCTCTCTCCCCAGCTCCCCGGAACATACACCCGACCCGAACTTTACTTTTGAATTGAATAGCATAATTAGTTTTATGGTCATCACATTTTAGTAAAGATATTTAGGTACTAAATAATTATTCAATTGTCTCTCAAATTATTATTTAATATTATTTACTTAATGTTTACATTTAATAACATAGCAAAATATAGTTAGCAAAACAAGAGTAACTTACTTAATATGCCTCGACTATTTTTATTTGTCAGGTATATTTCGTGTACTTGTCATAGATAATATTTTGACAAAATCTCATACGTGGTATTTATGTTATTTTATAAATTTATTATTTATTTTTAAACAACACATAATTTATATCTTATGTTTTTAAAATATAATTACTATAATACTATTGAATAAAAAAGGCTTAGGCTAGACCTAATGTGACGTATTTGGGGAAAAATATCTCCCTCTAAGAATTTAGGGAAAAAATGTGCCATCTGCTTTTTAATAATTTGATTATGTTTTCCTTAAAATGTCAGGGTCAGAATGGTAAAAAAGTTATTATAGCCCTAAACCACGTGGTGTTGGACGTTTATGGCCGTGAGTTTTTATTTATTTTTATAAAATATACATGAGGTTTTAATATATTTTGTCAATCTATACTATAAGATTACATAGAGATACAAGGAGATGAAACTTTAAAAATAGTGAAAAAGGAGAAAAAAAAATAACATAATTTTGAATTATGTTGAAATGGAAAGGTTTTTCTCTGGTCAAACAATAAATTCAACTCATCTAATTGGGTTAATTTTAGGCTCGATGAATTAATTTTGATTATTTAAATTATTTATTTTATTATTTTTAATTCATTAATCATTTGTACCAGAGAAAATCAAGTCAATAAGAGATATGGTAAATGTTTGAACAAGTCACATTTAACAAATTACATTTGTAATCAGTAATTTTATTTAACGATATTTAATTATTTTAATTTTTATATTAATGATTTACTCATTAATAAAAATAAAATAAACAGTTCAAATAATTAAATAAAACCATTTTAGACCTAAAATTAACCTAACCGCATCGATCCGGTCGAGACTAGAGAGAAGCTGAAATCATATTGAAATTACTGTAGAATATATGGTTACCCTTGATAGCTGTCACTTACCTAAAATTTCTCAATGTAATTTTGGGTATTAAGATTTCCATATATTTTCCTAAAATAACTAATTGAAGTTTTTATTTCAAAAAAAAAAAAAAAACTGTTTATTAGCAAGGAAACCCTTCCCTTCGGAAAGAAAACTGATAATGAATTTGAAATTAGTGTTTATCTCTATCCGGAGTTTATTCTCTACCCCTTAATCCTTATCTTGTTTGGGTCCATTCAACTGAGGTGTTTCTATACTGTACAAATCAGATGTGTTTAAACAGCGTGGTGTTAGCAATGAACGGTCACGATTTGCTCACTGGAACTTTATTTTATTGCCTGGTATTTAGTGGAGTATTAATGTTCTTAAACACGCCAATATTTATTGCCTAATTAATAAAATTGTCAATTACTACACTTCTTCCACACGAGTAATTATTCGGTAATCCGGAGTATTGTATAGCATTGTTTACATAATTTTTTTTTGTTTAATAACGTAGTGAAAAATACTCTAATAAGACATTATGAACCCACCTTTATTTGGTAGGTAAAAGACAAAAATAACCTACTTATGTATATTATATATTTTTATTTATTATAAATACCACATGTTATAATTGACATAGCACTCAAAAAGTATCTAATAATTTGCCCTTTTGAAGGGTTCAAATTTTATTTCTCAATTCATTTCCAGAGTATCGAATTGAGATTCTTTTCATTTTATAAAGTAATTGAGATTTTTTTATTTCTATTTAATAATATTTAACATTGATTTATTTTAATGATTTGAACCGTTAATATTGTAAAAATTATCAAAATTAACATTTGTGCAAAAAATTAAATTGATTTAATATATGCAATTAGACCCCATCTCTGTTTTGGGATAGCTTTGCCCACTTGAGCTTTTCTGTTTCTTCCTTAAATTATTTTATATTTTGATCTAAATTTTAATATTTCTTCCTCTTTATTAGAGGATTTTCAAAAGTGAGAAAAGAAAAAACTGAAAAATACAAAAAAAAAAAATCATGTTTTTTTCTAGAACTTGGCTTTTAGTTTTAAAAATAATTTTTTAATTTTTTATTAATTTTTTATCTTGACATTTTCTCGTTACTAAAGGACTCCAAAAGCTTTTGAGAAAAATCGAACAAAATCAAAAAGAAATTTAATAAGGATGAAAAAATAATCCCAAAAACCTACGCCTATCATATAGGAATAGCAATTTTCTTATTCATTTCCTCCATCTTTTTCCTAGTTTGTACGACTTTTTTTAACTTTTGGTGAAAAATAAAGAGGGACAGTATTTGTTTTTCACCTCGTCCTGAATTTTATTAATTAAATTTTTTTGATATATAGATATACATAATTTATTTTTGAATAAATTATACTGATTTTTTCTAAAATTTTTAATAAAAATAAATATATTTCATGTGATTTTTGAAACGATACTAACCTCTCCTCTAACTTAATTTTTATATTAAATTAGTCAAATCGTCAAATCTCTATTACTACTTAATAGAAAAACATTAATTTCAAATAATTCATAATTGATATTTCCTTTTCGTCCCTCCCCCTCTCTTAATGGATTTTGCTTTGGATTGTGCAGCTTGTTCATTGCTTTTTTAGTTTGCGTATTTGATTATATTACAAAAATATTTTTTATATTTTTGTAATTTGTGAATTTATTTATTATTTGATTATATTTTTTACTTTTTAATCTAATAAGTCAAATTTAGGCATTTTTAATCAAATAATTTAAATCGGTTCAATAAGAGCGACCGCAAAAGTCACCAAATGAATTTAATTAGATTCGTTCATTATGTAGAGCTCGTCGAGTTTGCAGCCCATACAAAAAATAAAGTTAATCTGATACATGTAGCTTTATAGTAAAATTATATTTACTTACAAATAAATAAATAGTAAACGTAATTTTAAGAAAAAATAGTTAAACAAATATTTCCTAATCATATAACTACAAATATCAAATTAATTTTATTTTGTGTATAAACAACAAACTCAACAAGTTTTATATAATAAACAAATTCAATCATAAAAATATATCTAAAAATCAAGCCCTTCGATAGCACATGTATGTCTCTCAAATCACAACACGCACTCTCGTCCCTCCACAAAAAAGATAAAACCAAATCTTTATGTAAGGAAAACTGTTGCAAACCTCCATGTGAAAAGAATCACAAATCTTCGAAACTTTCACCCATGTTATAGAGTTTGTCGAAAAGATTATACATACAAAATATAAAGCTAATCGAATATTCAAAATTACGTGTTCAATATATTTATCCTAAAAAATAGACAACAATTATAAATTTAAAAGTAAATTGTATTACCTTTTTAGAATTACTGTGATGCCATCGTTCAGTTGGCGATCTCCAATCAACTAAATGTTTTGAGTGATCAATGTTTATAATAAACTTTATAATAAGAACAATTTAAATTATTAAGATAAATTTTCAATAAACACTATTAGATAAAAATGAAGAGACTTCTATTTTTTTTTTAAATTGAAAGACGATTAGAATCCCAATGAACGACCGGTGGAATTTGAATGACCCTATTGGGCTAACTTCCCTTATGAATTATCCCATAGTTTGCATACTAATAAAATCTATTAAACCACAAATTTTGATATAATTAATTGCGGTGGAGATTCTTCTTTGACCAATTTAATTTCTTTTACTTTTAAAAATAGCATTTTATTCGTAAAAAATTAAAATTATGTTTAGTAACTAAGTTTAAAGTCTGACTTTTTTTTAAATTTTAGTAAGTAAAAATATTATTTAGTTAAAGGGTGACTCTAAGCTCCATATAAAGAGAAAAAAATTATAATTTAATAATTAGCTTTTTTCATGACTTTAAATTGAAGCCAAATAAGAAAAAGAATTAGCTTTTTCATGATTTTAAATCAAAGCTAAATAAATAAATAAAAAATGAATTTAGTTAAAAAGCGACTTTAAATTACTTATTTAAATATTAATTTTTCATAATTTTAAATCAAACCCAAACGGGTCTTGCGTTATCATATGACACATGCCGACCCTCATAATTTCCTTAGATGTATTTCTTGATTGATAAATGGATAATAAGGGAGATTTGGTGCAGGATATCTAGACGTGGCGTGGCACCCTCGATAATCGACATAATTGTAGATTGTAATCAATATAATTGTTTTAAAAATAAATAATGAATATGATTAAAAAATAAATAGTTATAAAAATTAATTTGATAATATATATTTATTAGCATTTAATCCAATAAGCTTTTAATAATCTACCTAATGAGATATACCAAATGGAGTTTCTCCCATCACAAAAATTTGAATAAGCTGACATAATAGGGTTTACTATCTTTTTAAAGTAAGTTTGAAATATTTTAATTGCTATCAATTATTTAAATAAGGTCAATTCATATAAATTTTTATCTCGATTTTAATAAGGCTCTACCAATAAATAATGAAATTGATTTCCAAAAATTAGTCTGACGAGAACGAAATATAAATGAAATTAATTTAGAAATTACTCCCCAATGTGTAAGGTAATTAAGTCCTGTCAACCCAACTAGGACATGAGGATGACCGGGAAGAATCTGATCTCCCATTTTAAGGAATGATTGCACCTAGCTGGTCAACCAAATGAGCTACTCAAAAAGATCGGTCTCTAATCTCCCATTTTAATCCCATTTTAAGGAATGGTTGCACCTAACTGGTCAACCAAATGAGCTACTCAAAAAGATCGATTTCTAGTCTCCCATTTTAAGGAATGGTTGCACTTAGCTGGTCAACCAAATGAGCTACTCAAAAAGATCGGTCCACTGACCAAGAAAAATCTCGAAGGGTCAAGTTCTCATTCATTTTGCATCCCCATATTGTTTTGCCTTATACTTTAATTCTTCTAACCAAACTTTGTAATCATCAAAGCTCTCAAACTCGCTGCGAATTGGCATCCTTGGTTTGGAAATTCAAGTCCACTAATACTAGCCCAAGAGAGGAGCCCGATAAAGAGGATGATATACATGTGACTCACGAGACTTGAGTGGTTATACTCGATTTAGCAAAGGATACAATGAGGATGATAAAAGGTAGCAAGCTTCAAAACTAATCAACAGAAACCCTAGATGGTCCATAGCGGCAGCAGACATAAGAGATACCCTCAAGTAAGGGAAACACCAAGAAATATATTCCCCGATAAGAGAATTTAAGAGTTCCCTCTAAGCAGCCTCAATAGACCAAGGATGATAAACTCGGCAATGGACGAAAAATCTCACACCGTAATAATTAGTCATGGGCTTCTCAAGAAAATTTACCATTTTCATCAATCTCAACTCTAAGGATCTCTAATTCATTCAAAAGACCGATCATTTTTAGAACATGATCCCTTACTAAGGTGCTTTCAACCATGGTTATATTTAGTAGAGATTTCATGGCCATCTGCTTAGCTGCATGATCTTGATGCTGATGCAGAACACTCTATATAGATGCTAAAATATAATGTCGCGCCATTTGATCAATCTTTTGCCACTTTTGATAAGACTGGGCTTCCTGTTTGATCGCCCCCTCATTGAATTTTGGTAGACAAATCTCTCTATTAGCACATATTTGTACTTTTTACCAGTCAAAACAATATCCAAATGTCTCTTCCAATATATATATATATATATAATTAGGTGCAGTTAATTTATTTTTTCTTTAAGTATAGTAAAGAATGGATTGAAAATTATTTTATAACATGGTAATCACATAATTAAAATATACAATTAGTGTGACCATAATATCAGGATATAACGCTGCAAAACAAAAGTTAGCGCAATTCTAGTTCTATCCAAAATCCAGCATGCATTGATTAATATTTTACGGACAACATGACTCAGTTTAATCCGTATGCAATAAAATAGAGTACTTTTCTAGGAACAGTGTCAACCAGCCCTATAGAGCCTGTACATGTGCCAATCATCAACGCGATGATAACTTGTTGTGCTATGTTAAATGCAATTGCTTAGCGACGAAAGAAAACGAATGGGTATAAAAAACAGCATGGTTTTGACCACAGAAGAGTGCTATTAGGGCTAAAACGACGTCCTAAGTCCAACCATGAATTTCGTTTTTCTCACATGATTCCCAATTAGTAGGTACAATATCCGAAAGTCACCTAATGGTAAACTTTTGTGTTTTCCAACGCTAATCAAACGACATCGGTTTAATACGAAACTTAACATGCCAATCAACTTTTTGATATTAAAACTAATGGTATTGACTCCCGAATTTTTTAATTACAAGATGTTAGAACAAATTCTACATATTTGGACCGAAAAGTCCACCAAATTAGCATCAAATTTGATCAAAAATTACCTTAATCAATGTTGATGGAATCATTTTTTTTGAAAACGAATATGCATGTGCTATTGGTTATGGAAAAATCATTCGCATGCTATTTTTAGATAAAAGATGGCTAAAAATGAGTCATCGGGTTCTTTCGGGACAAAATGGTAATACGCACGCTTCGAGCTCCAACATGCAAAATATCGTTCTGGATATTCTAGATAATATGATATTGAGAAAGGGAGCTTAGAAAATACTACCTTCTCTCTTTGATTTTTTAAAAATCGATTCACTCGTTATGAATGCATCAGGTTAATTAACATCGCGTTCTCTTACCCTTAATACTATCAATCTTGTCATGGATTTCTTTGGTTTTTGCGAGCTCGTCATAGTTAATGACTCTAATCTAAGTTGTTCAGGCCGAATCACCTTGGCTTTTTCTTGCGTGGCCATGAAAAATAAATTAAATAAGAATAATTTTCTTTTCTAGAATATTTTTGAGAGGCAACACAAAATGAGGTGTCAACACTAAGAAACTTTTTTTTCTTTAACCTCAACAATACTTTCCTGTCCACCTTGCTCGCCATTTTTGCAAAAGTTAATAAACACAAGTCAATCAATTTTCATAAAAGGCAAAAAAAAGTAAAAGTGAAATATTTCACCTTTCACTTTAGAAGTCTCTGCAGCCTTAGCGCTATGAAATAAGGCTAGTGCGACAAATGAAAGTTTGGGTTCAAAAAAATACTCACTCAGACTCTCAAAAGTGACTAGGGTAGACCAATCCTCGTTAGACTAGGTCAATTTTATCCTCTCCTCCTATTCCCCAATCACAGTGAAGTTCTTTGCACAACCTAGGAAAGATCTTACAAAGAATAAAGCTTAGCCCTACAACTATCATTCTATTACCAAAAGATGAGCACAAACTAAAGTAAAATAAAACTATTTTACCAACCGTCTTTTTTGGAGTTCAACAATGCCTTTGGATCTGAGGAGTTGACTCATGTGTTGCCTCCTATGGCTGGAACTCCCAACCATCTCTAGACATGCAAAAGAAGTAGTCTTTCTAGCCTTTGTTGGCTTTAGGTAGTTCGATAATGAGTTCTCATCTATCCCAAGCTTAAAAGCTTAAAGAACCTAAGAACAGCTACAGGTTTGTAGCACCAAAGAAACTTCTATATAATAAGGTAGCACTTCTAGTTACTACAGGCGAACCAGATGAGGATGCACCCAATGAAGATTTTTCATACGTTGGGAATGAATTGACTGGAGGTGAGCTTTAGAAGTTAAAGCAACTCCCTCACAATTCGAGGGCCGCTTTGAAGAGCACCCTTAAATAAACAAGCCTCGTTCGTAAAGTCAGTACAAGCCCATTCCCCTTGATCAGGTGTCAAACCCCTTTCCAAAAGCACAAATCGATAAAGAATATTATCGCATGTTGAGATTGCACAATTTTTTCTTCACGTTACAGCTAAAGTAGTGACTAAAGGCATTCAGTTGAGACATGAATTCTACTAACTTTAATTTTTTTTTTTTTTTTTGAGAAAATCGTTGTAATCTAAAATCATCAAAAAAGTAGTACTTGTACATGTTATGATTATATTTTTCAGTATACCTAAACCAACGTATACCAAACAATATTATCAAATTAAAATTATTTATTTATAGGAAACAAGCAACTGTACATGTTTCAGAGACAATATCCTGTATCCCCAAGCCAGCGTATATTTTATAAAAAAAAACATTAACTACGAGCCCGGGATTATAAACTTGACGATTGTGGTGGATCAACTATAGCCATCCCTGTTATCTGCAATCACAAAGGTTACAGAAAAGTGCATTTAGTATTATAATGAATAAGATAAAAAATAGTTATTCTACTAAAATATCATGCTTTTCATAAGAAAAGTAAGATATTACATCCATTTGTCACAAAATTTCATAAATAATCTTATCAGGGTTTTTAGGATCTCACAAGTTATAACAAACTTTTTTTAATTTTTGTAAAAGTAGCACTTTAGGCTTAACAACCACAAATCATGAAATTCACTGTCTCATACTAAAAAAATAAAGTTTCTAGCATAACCGCCACAATTCAAAATAATCGTGTCTCATTCATAACTCATATCCAACAGTAACCAAGTAGTCGTCAACCTCACGACTGGGAGTTCTGACGGTACCATAACTTGAATTCTCAATGCATGGATTAGTAACGTGATGAAATGAGGGTCACTCTCCACCAAACACGAGTGGTATGTGCTGTCCGGGACTTATAATCCACAAAGCCTTTAAGTCAAAAACCCCCGCTCAACGGGAAACATCCCCCATATGGAGCAACAACACTCATAATTGGGCAGCCTCCCCTAACGGGATATAAAGGATCGAAAATTCTTGTAACTTGGCACTTTTGAACAGCATCCCATCATATCGATAACATTTATCAAAACATTTCTTTTATATACACATGCTTTTCAAAATGGTATAGATAGCATATTTAGAAATATCATGGCATTTAAGTAAAAGATCATGCTATCTTACTTTTTTATGCTTCAAAACATGGATATAAAATATATTTAAGGCATAATTCATGTATTTCTGTTCATAATAATACTTAAGCACTCTTACATGCATTTATATTCAAAGTAATACTGCATTTACATTCAAGATAATACTTAAACATCTCAACTCGACTTATGCGTGATAAACCTCTCTCTTTGTTCTTGATCTCAAATTTTCTAATCCTCAAGTGATAAAATCTTAATGCATAATAGAGAGAGAGAGAAAGAAAGAGAACTGGTGGTCAGCGACGGTGGCGGCTGAGCGACATCGGGCTCATGGTGGTGGTGGCGTTGCGTGTTTAGCTTAAAAGCTCACTGTGTGTGAGATATATATATATACACACACACACGATAAGTGAGATATATATGATATGTTGCAACCAAGTGCCTTTTATAGGCTGACCTAAATCTTTTTCAATCATTAACTTTGATTTGATCTTATCCAAAATCTTATCCAAATCTTTTTCAATCATTACCTTTGATTTGATCTTATTCAGAATCTTATCCAAATCTTTTTATAATCCTATCAAAATATATGCAAAGAAATCTAGAAATATTTAAAATTCTTATCGTTATATTATTATTTGTCAGAAATTTTATTTTAAAATTTTCTACGAACTGTCAAATAATGTATTATTCTAAGGAGTGACACATGTCTTATTTATTAACTGTCATGGTATAGTTATTACAATCTACCCTCTTTTAAAAAATTTTATCCTCGAAATTTTTGTACCTTTCTACTCGAAAAGGTGTGGATACTTCTTTTGCATGTCCTCTTCTCGTTCTCAAGTGACTTCTTCCACCGAATGGCTCCACCACAATACTTTTACCAAAGGAATAACTTTATTTCGCAGAACTTGTTTCTTTCTGTCTAATATTTGTACTGGTTTCTCTTCATACGTTAGGTCGGGTTTCAGGTCGACTGGTTGCACTGTTAGCATATGAGAAGGATCCAGCATGTACTTCCTTAACATTGAGACATGAAATACGTCGTGTAATCCTGATAACTCCGGAGGTAGCGCCAATTGATATGCTGTGTTACCAATTCTTTTAATGATCTCATATGGCCCAATGTAACGGGGACTCAACTTTTCTTTCTTTTCGAATCTCATTACTCCTTTCCATGGCGATACTTTTAAGAATACATGATCTCCGACTTCAAATTCTAGGTCGCGTCTCTAATTATCCGCATAATTTTTTTGTCGGTCTTGAGACTGCTTCAATCTTTCTCGAATCAATTTTATCTTATCGGTGGTGATTTGCACAATTTTAGAGCCAAGTAACTTTCTTTCTCCGACTTTCTTCTAACAAATTGGGTTTCGACATTTTCTGTGGTACAATGCTTCGTAAGGGGCCATTCCTATGGTCAACTGGAAGCTATTATTATACGCAAATTCAATCAACAATAAATGTTATTCCCAGCTCCAAGCAAAGTCCAGTACACAAGCTCTTAGCATATCTTCTAAGGTCTGAATTGTCCTTTCTGATTGGCCGTCGGTTTGCGGGTAAAAAGCCGTACTAAAATTTAACGTAGTCCCTAGCGCCTCTTGTAAACTTGGCCAAAATCTGGATGTAAAATGCAAATTCCTATCGGATAATATGTAGACTGGTACGCCATGCAAACGAGCAATTTCTTCAATATAAATTCGTGTGAACCGATTCATAAGAAACATCATCGTTACTGGTAAATAGTGTGCTGACTACGTCAATCTATCTACAATTACCCAGGTAGCATCATTTTCTTTGGGTGATCGTGGTAGCCCAACCACAAAATCCATGGTGATATGTTTTCACTTCCACTCAAGTACAGGTATGGGTTGTAATAAGCCTGTCAACTTCTGGTGTTCAATTTTAACCTGTTGGCATACTAAACATCTTGTCACAAAGTCTATCACATCTTTCTTCATCCCACTCCACTAGTATCTTTTCCTTAGACCTCTATACATTTTCGTGCTTCTAGGGTGCATCGTGTATGATGAAGTATGAGCTTCATCTAATATTTGCCTCCTTAATTCTTCATTATTAGGTATATATAGTCGGTGTCCAAACCATAAGACATCATCCCGAAGCTCAAACTCCGCATTTCCTTTAGTAATTGCCTCTGCTCTTATGTTGTCCACTTGACTGTCTGCTAATTGGGCTGCTTGAATCTGGTCTAATAAGATCGGTCTTATCATAAGAGTTGCTAATAAGCCCACATCTTTTTTTGTTACAAGGGTGATTTCAAACGATCGTATTTCATAAAATGCCCTATTATGTACTATCCGAAGGTATGCTATACTTCTTGATGATTTTTGGCTTAGAGCATCTGCTACCACGTTGGCCTTTCCCGAATGGTAATGGATTGTACAATCATAATCCTTAATTAGTTCCATCAACCTTCTTTGTCTTAGGTTCAACTCCTTCTGGATGAAGACATACTTTAAACTCTGATGGTCGGTGAATATCTCACAAGTGACCCCATATAAGTAATGTATCCATATTTTGAGTGCGAAGACAATTGCAGCCAATTCTAGATCATGGATAAGATAATTCTTCTCGTGAGGCTTCAATTGTCTAGATGCATATGTTATTACTTTTTCATGCTGTATCAAAACACAACCCAAACCTTGGTGTGAGGCATCACTATAGACTACAAAATCATCGCTGCCTGATGGAATGGTGAGTACAGGAGCTAATACCAACTTGAACTTTAATTTTTGAAAACTGCATTCACATTGGTTAGACCATTCAAATTTTACATTCTTTTGAGTTAACTTAGTCAAGGGTTTTACGATTAAAGAAGTCTCGAATAAATCTTCGATAATAACTAGCTAAACCCAAAAAGCTACGTATCTCTGTTACGTTGGTTAGCCTCCCCCAATTTACTACAACCTCAACCTTTGCCGGATCTACTTGGATTCCTTCCCCAGATATGACATGACCTACGAACACCACTCGATCCAACCAAAATTCACATTTAGAGAACTTTGCATACAGTTGGTGGTCCCTTAGAATTTGTAAAGAAATCTTCAAATGTTCTGTGTGTTCTTCCTTATTTCGTGAGTATATCAAAATGTCATCAATGAATACAATCACAAATTTATCCAAAAACTTCTTAAATACTCGATTCAGCAAGTCCATAAATACTGCGGGTGCATTTGTCAACCCGAAAGGCATTACTACAAACTCATAATGACCATAGCGAATTCTAAAAGCAGTCTTTGGTATGTCTGATTCTCTCACTTTCAATTGATGATACCATGACCTTAAGTCGATCTTCGAAAATACTTTTTCTCCTTGTAACTGATCGAAAAGATCATCTATCATGGGCAAGGGATACTTGTTCTTGACAGTTATACTATTCAATTGTCGGTAGTCAATATACATCCTAAGAGTTCCATCCTTCCTCTTAACAAATAACACGGATGCTCCCCAAGGTGAGGCACTAGGCCTGATGAACCCTTTGTCCAACAATTCTTGTAATTACTCCTTCAATTCTCCTAGCTCCGCAGGGGATATCCTATAAGGATGGATGGATATAGGGGTTGTACCCTGGTATAGATCAATGGTAAACTCCACTTCTCGTTCTGGGGATACTCCAGGCAGGTCTTCTGGGAACACACAGACTACTGGTACTTCTGAAAGTTCTTTTCTTTTTATTTCTGTGTCTACCACGTGCGCCAAGAACCCATAACATCCTTTCTGTAATAACTTTGAAGCCTTAATGGCTGACACAATACGAACAGTCTTTCTACCTTTATCCCCTTGAAAAACAAATTTCACTTCTCCAGGTATTCGGAAGGTTACTTTCTTCACAAAACAGCCTAGTGATACATGGTAAGAGAACAACCAGTCCATTCCAAGAAGTAGGTCAAAATCTATTATGCTTAAAGGCATCAAATCTACCATCATGTCTTTATCTCCTATCTTCAACAAACAATTTTTGTACACACTTTTGGTTATCACTTCTTCTCCTATTGGGGTAGCAATTATTATTATGCAACCAAGAAGTTCCATCTCTACAACTCTTACTTGTTTTATGAATGTGGGCGATACGAATGAATGTGTAGATCTAGGGTCTATCAGAACATATGTGGTTTGATTAAAGGCTATAAGTGTACCTGTCACCACATCAGGAGTAGCCTATGCGTCTTGTCGAGTAATGGCAAGCACCCTTCTTGAAATTCTTGACGGCTCCATTAGTCTCTTTTCTTTATTCTGTTAATTTCTTGCCGATCTGTTACTCTCCATTCTTTTACTTCCAATGGATGACTGTGCTGTCGACTGTGCTGCCCTTCCCGATTGTCCACATTGAGTGGCTATGTGTCCTGGTTCACCACAGCGATAACAAATGATTCCTAGATTAAGTTTTGGACAGTTCCCTTTAAAGTGATTTGTAGCCCCACATTGGAAACATCTGTTCATTTTTGGCTCTATTGTGCTTTCAGACAATCCCTTGTTTGTTGGATTTTCTCAAATTTTGGTATTGCGAGTAGTAGATTGGTAACTTTGACTTCAGAAAGCCGGTGGAGGTGTTGTTCTTGGAATTACGTCTTCCTGTGCTTCTCATCGGAGGAGTCTTGCCAAACTTGCGTTTCTTGAAACTTTTTCGTCTTCCTTCTGCTTCCTTCATATCTTTCTCTATCATCCGAGCCTTGTTTACTAGACTTACATAACCACTTATTTCAAGGACAGTTAGCCTGGTCCTTATCGGGAAGTTCAGTCCTTTCTGAAATCTCATACACTTTGTCTCCTCGTCAGTTATCAATTCTATAGTATACCGAGACAATTTCGTGAACTTCATCTCATATTCGGCCACACCCATTCTTTCTTGCTCCAAGTCGATAAATTCTTGTTCCTTCTCATATTTATAAGTTACAGGCTTGTACTATTCATCAAATGTCTTCTCAAACTGACTCTAGAAAATCTTTTGGGGTACAAGGGGTTCAACTCCTAGTATCGGCATCTTCAATAATCTTCATGTAGCTTCCCACTAATGGTATGCCTCGCCTCTAAACGTGAAGGCTACAAGGTCAACCCGTTCATTCTCAGGTACTCCTAGTCTATCCAAGATGCGTACCGCACTCTTCAGCCAATTTTCTACTTCCATGGGATTAAGAGTTCCTACGAATTCTTTAGTACTCAAATCTTTAAACCGTTTGATTATGGAGTTTTCTGTCCTCTCTACTTGGGTAGCGATCTATCTTGCATTTTGCTCCGTTAGTCTTCCTATTGCTTCTAGCATTCTCGTAGTTGAATCATGTTGTATTGGTCCCATTTGGGAAGATGCGTCTTGTTGTGGTCCCATTTGGGAAGATACTTCTTGTTGTACTTCATTAGGAATTGACGATACCTCTTCTGAATGTTTCATAATTTATCCTATTATAAGAAATGAATGAATTTAAAATTCGACACTAGAGCCTAACCCAGCACATAAAGACAGTCGAACAAGAAAATCGAGAGTTATCTTCCCAATTTGCCAACATACTTAGATTTCTAATTAGGAACCTACGCCTGCAGAACGCATTTTCTAAATGGACTTCAAAGCCATTTAATCAGACATCCGAACGCAAGGGTCTGATATTCCAAGACATATACCAAAACTCAAAAAATGCACTTATCCTACGGTCCACCACAGACCAAACTCTGGCAAGTCTACAAAATCTAAAACCTAGAGCTCTGATACCAAAATTGTCACACCCCTTTCCAAAAGCACAAATCGATAAAGAAAATTATCACATTATGAGATTGCACAGTTTTTCTTTCGCGTTACAGTTAAGGTAGTGACTAAAGGCATTCAAGTGAGACATGAATTCTACTATTTTTTTTCTGACTTTGAGAAAATTGATGTAATCTAAAATCATAAAAATAGTAGTACTTGTACATGATATGATTATATTTTTCAGTATACCCAAACTGGCGTATACCAAACAAAATTATCAAACTGGAATTATTTATTTATAAAAAACAAATAACTATACATGCTTCAGATACACTATCCTGTATTCCTAAACCAGCGTATATTTTACAAAAAAAATATTAACTACGAGTCCGTGATTATAAACTTGACGATTGTGGTAGACCAACTCTAACAATCCCTGCTATCTGCAACCACAAAGGTTACAAAAAAGTGCATTTAGTATTATAATGAACAAGATAGAAAACAGTTATTCTACAAAAATATCATGCTTCCCATAAGAAAAGTACGATATTGCATCCACTTATCACAAAATTTCATAAATAATATTATCATGTTTTTTAGGATCTCACAAGTTATAACGAACTTTTTTCAATCTTTGCAAAAATAGCACTTTAGGCTACAACCACAAATCATGGAATTCACTGTCTCACACTAAAAAAAATAAAGTTTCTAGTATAACCACCACAATTCAAAATAATCGTGTCTCATTCATAACTCATATCCGACAGTAATCAAGTAGTCGTCAACCTCACAACCGGGAGTTCTGACGATACTGTAATCTCAATTCTCAATGCACGGATTAGTAACGTGATGGAATGAGGGTCACTCTCCACCAAGCACGAGGGGTATGTGCTATCCGGGACTTATAACCCGCAAAACCTTTAAGGCAAAAACCCCCGCTCAACGAAAAATCTCCCACATATGGAGCAACAATACCCATAATTAGGCAACCTCCCCTAACATAATATAAAGGGCCGAAAACCCTTGTAACTTGGTACTTTGGAACAACATCCCATCATATCGATAACATTTATCAAAATATTTGTTTTACATACACATGTTTTTCAAAATGGTATAGATAGCATATTTAGAATTATCATGGTATTTAAATAAAAGATCATACTATCTCATTTTTTCATACTTAAAAATATGGATATAAAACATATTTAAAGCATAATTCATGCATTTATATTCAAAATAATACTGTACTTACATTCAAGATAATACTTAAGTATCTCACATCGACTTAGGCGTGACAAATCTCTCTCCTTGTTTTTTATCCTAAAATTTCTAATTCTCCGGTGATAAAATATCAATGCATAATAGAGAGAGAGAGAGAGAGAGAGAAAGAGAGAGAACTGGTGGTCGGCGACGGTAGCGACTGAGCGGCGTCAGGCTCGCGGTAGCGGTGGCGGTGGCGTTGCGTGTTTGTCTTAAAAGCGCACTGTGCGTGATATATATATAGGCTGGCCCAATTTTTTTTTCAATCATTAGTTTTGATTTGATCTTATTCAAAATCTTATCCAAATATTTTTCAATTATAACCTTTGATTTGATCTTATCCAGAATTTTATCCAATTCTTTTTATAATCATATCAAAACATATGCAAATAAATCTAGAAATATTTAAAATTCTTATCGCTATATTATTATTTGTCTAAAATTTTATTTTAAAATTTTTTACGAACTATCAAATAATATATTATTCTAAGAAGTGACGCGTATCTTATTTATTAACTATCATGATACGGGCTATTACATCAGGAGCCTGAAGGCAACCAAACTAGGAATTTGAAATTGGAGATGAAAATTACCTAACTCAAACACATCCATAGAGAAGGGCATGTTCTCTGCAAAAAAAATGGAATGTGAATATGATGTATGGTTCAATAGGGTGTCTGATTGGAGTTTCTCGATGAAGTTAGTTAGAGGCTGAAGGTTCTAAAGAATCCAGTTCTTTCTTATCGAAGGGAGGATTAGGAAGTGTCATACGTACGTCGATGATAGTTGATCAGGTTTTCACTTTCTCCCTCAGTTTCCTCCTCCCCAGAGTCCTTTTTCTCTAAGGGAAAATGTGGTGTAATGCCACTAAGAGGAAGGGTATAATGTGTGGTTGGCAGTACTACGACGTAATTGGCTAGTATGGTAGATGTAGATGAAGAAATTTCTACTACAGGGTGATCTTGAGGCCGTGTGTCCCAAACTTCTAGGAAATGTGACTCTACTTCTTCATCAAAATGGCTTGAGAGGACGATTTGCCTCCTACCATTGCATATTAGACTCGAACTGACGATAGCAACTAAAGGTGGAGAATTAAAGGAATGATAGAAACCTTAATCCCCAATCAAGTCGAAAATGGAACAATTCTTTCCAAAAATGTGTCTATATATAGTAGTCGTAGTAAGTAAAGACAAGGAAAAGTAAGAAAAATTACTAGTGGGATAATAGATAATTCGAAGAAAAGGGCACGATGACAAAGCTTCTCATCACGAATCACTTGTGTCACACAAAGAGGCTCTCTCTCTCTCTCTCTCTCTCTCTCTCTCTCTCTCTCTCTCTCTCTCTAGCTTAATGTAATGCAACAAGTGATACCTTTAAGCTGTCTGAATTCCAATAAGTGCCCTCTAATCAACAATTGAGATCACCACACGTCGAACATCATCGACGACCCTTATTTTTCCCCAAAGTGTGCCATGACGGTGTAAAACGAGCTCTTAATGATTACTGCATGTCAAAGCCATGCCCACAATACCGTCACTTATAGTTTCATAGCTTTGGGAAGTACAACGTACATTTTGGATATTCTTTCCCATTGCACTCTTCGAGATACACTGATAAAGAATGAGGAACCACTGATAGGTACCCGAAGATAAGATAAGTTAATCTAGAGATTGATCCCCGGTGTGTGAGGTAATCAAATCCCATCAACTCGACCAGGGACATGAGTATGACCAAGAGAATCTGATATCCATTTTAAGGAATGGTTACATCTAGCTGGTCAATCAGGCAAGCTGCCTAGGAAGACCGGTCTACTAACTAGGAAGAATCTCGAGCGTTCAACACAATTTAGATACTTTAGAAGGGGCGGCATGCAATGCCTATGCAGCTTAAGTCCTGATCATTCGTTGGTTGTCATAACGTACTTAAGAGGCACATGTCTTGCACGGGCGAGTGGGTTCTCAAGGTAGTTTGAGTACTGACATAACAGATGGCCCATGGCATATCTGCCACGCAAAAGGAGAATCAAATAAATATGAAGGAAGTGAGTAATGCAGTTTTGTTTTTTCTGATTATTCATTCGCTCTATTTTTACTTGGAACAATCTCAATGGCGATAAACTAACTTAAGCATCCAAGGGGCGTTTGCTGGCACCACACTAGTTTCTCCCGTGATGTTTATTGGTAATAGGTAACAGAAAGGGGCTCGAGAATGCTCAAGTGGAATATACTATATTATGGTTGAAGTGCGCATAAAGTACTCCATATATATATATATATATATATATATAAGCAGTGGATGTGGTTCAACAGTGCCACTCCCCGACTTTGCACTACATCTTATTTATGATTAATGTATCTGAATTTTGTGTCAAATGCTTATGCACATAGTAACACTTTTTTTTTAATGGATAAATTACATTTACCTCCCCTGATATTTAAGTTTATTTTAGGGACCTCCCATGAGGTATCTGAAATGACCATAACCTCCTTTCTGCTTCACTTTTATATTTCATATACTTCATTTCGTCAAATAACCGTTAAAGAATTTGACGAAATTTGCTTACATCAATAATATTTTCAAATCTACTTTGAATTTTACTCTTACTTGCCCTATTATATTCCTTTTTTATCCTTACTAAATAATAAAAATTAAAAATAACAAAAATCCCACAATGAATCTCCTTATAAGCCAATAACTCAAACCACGAACAATTTTCCTCCCAACATCATCTCTCTCCTCTCTCACCATGTCTACAGCTCTCTTTGAATCAACACCCAAATCAAAGATTTTTCATTCACCGCTACTCTCCAATACGACACCAAAATTAGCCTTTTGGCTCCCCCCTCTTCGATTTGGTCTCCTAAGCTTCGCCGATCAAACTAGGTTTCTTCCATTTGTCCATTTTCCTCTTCTTCCACACTACAACAAAATAAGTCATTATTGACGAAATTATTTCGTCTCTAAATCTATGTATTTCATCACTAATAGATTTCGTAATGAAAATGCATCTTCTCCACTTTTGTCTCTAAAGAGTCATTGCAAAAAGTATTTCATGATAAAATTTTAATTTCTCACTAAAATTTTGACATTTTGTGACAAAATACCTTGACTCCTCACCAAACAAATTTTGTTTATGACGATTTATTGTCATATTTGGTGATAAAAGTAATCGTCATAAAATATATTTCATCACAAAAAAGTAAATTGTTAACCAAAAAATTTCATCATAAATGCTATTTCATCACCAAAAATAAAAAATTATTTTTGCGTATAGTGAATTTCTGACAAAATATTTTCTCACATTATAAGACAATTTGTAACGAACACTATTTGCTCGCAAATGAAAACAATTAGTGACAAATAATTTCGTGACAAGTTTTTTTACCTAAATTGTTAACAACAATTAGTGACGACTAAATTTGTCGCAAAATTAAATTTTTATGACAAAATAAATTTTGTCGCTACTATAATATAAATAGTGACAAACCATTTCATCACAAATAGATAGAATGAGTAACAAAATTAATCAAAATTTACCACAACAATCAAGTATAAATTTCTAATTTGTCTACACAATAATGTAAATGTACTTCTAACTTCAAAAAAATGTATCAATCAATTTGTTCCAAATAAATGTACAAAAAAAGACATTTAATCTGATACAATAATATTTAAAAAATCGCGACACAAAATTCTTCAACGCCATCTTTTTTTTTATAGCAAATCTGCAAACACAATAAGAAAAATATCAAAATGATATATAATTGATACAATAAATTGTCTTCATATTGCTAGAAATTTATTTACAACGATAAAAAAAATTAAAAAAAGAATAATATAAATATTGGTGTTATTGAAGTTGAAAATGTCAATTCTTCAAGTTAAATCCAAATTATTATTTATTATCTACTAGTTTATTCTCTCATTATAGTACAACCCAAACAATTATTCCAAATACTCAATTTAGTTATTTTTTTGAATATCTTGTTTTATTGGTTAAAAATATTAAAACGAAAAAAAATTTAAAAATATAAAACAATAAAAACAAATAAAAAAACTCAAGTAATCTTTATTTTCTTCACCTTCCATACTAATACAACAATAACCAAACGAATCTTATGTCACAATTAATTGGTGGCACCTTCCGTATGCATAGAACAAGCTGCAACCAAAAAAATTACGAAAAAAATATTATAAGTGTTAAATTTTAAAAAAAAATTGGCAGAATTTTTCTTATTTTTTGAATAATCCAAGTTTACAAAATAACCTATAATAATGCAAGCAACATAATATACATTGGTTCTGCTTGAGTCTCAACAACAAAAATCCAACTTAATACTAAATCATAGACTATCTATCATAATTTTTCATGCATATATTAAAAACCTCCCATTCAAATCAATAATATAAACTAACATAAAGAAATAAGAGAAAAATAAGAAGAAAATACTAAGTTATAGACTGACTATCCTTCCTAACTTATTTCATAGGAAGATAATAGGAAGAAAAAAAAAAGTAAACAGTGGACCTTGTTTCTCTACCTCTTTAATTCATTGTAAAAATTAGAAAGTAATAAAAAAATAAAAACAAAGCAACTAACGATAACCATCATAATTGAGTAACCAAAGACAATATATGCATAGTCTTAGACAATGTTGGCCCTATTCAATTATCCAAGTGGATGGTGTTTGCAGAAGAAAAGGAGAGTATCAAAAAAAAAATTGTTTGATATCTCAAAAGAATTACAATTTTTTACAAATAATTTATTAAATACATTTACATACTTTATTACTGAAAATTCATAATTGTCTTATTATTTAGTTAGTCTTGGATTTTAAGATATTATTAAAATTATTTATTCCCTTTAAATTAATATTTTGCATTCATCCCTAGTCACACACCTTAGCATATCTCTGTCTAGAAGAAGTAATGGTGGGGATATCCACCTTCACAGGTTTCCCAAAATGTTTACCTATGGCATGCAGGATTTTCACATTGAAGTATTCTATAAGGAGTTGGGGGAATCTAAGGCACACAACAGTGTAATCTCCTCTTCTCCTTTTCTTCTGAAGGTTTAAAATTAGGCTCCCATTTCCTAATAGTCAAATTGTGATCAAAGATCGCCCACGTTCCACCTTCAAGCACTTTGTTTTTATCATTCCTAACATCAAATTTAAACATAAAGTAACTGACTCCTTGGTTTGTCATCTCAAAATCCCTCTGTAAAACCGAAAACAATTTGACCTTGGAGATCCGAGTTTTATATCCAATAATTCTACCTAAGATCTTAACAATGAGGGATTCCACCTAAGGTTGGCGGATCTTCTTAAGAAGACTCAGAGGAATATCAATTAGAGGAATGCCTTCATTAACCTTTGGGGGCTGATTCAGACTCATCGAGAAGCATCAGGTCATCCTTATAGTTAGACCAAATCTCAACATCAGTTTATGCAATGGTTAGGGTAGTGGAAGTAGGGAGGGGGATATCGATTTACAAAAGCGAGGGATCAGGGGAGTCGTGGGAGGAGGGGGGTGGAGAAGTGGTGTTGGGGGGAAAAATTAGGATTCAAAAAATTCCAATCAAAACTACGTCGTACCAGTAGTTGAGAAATAAAAACATTTCGGTCCTTTTAGTAGATTTTGACGAGGAAATTTCATCCTAAGATTCTTATTACGCGCCAAAATAATAGCTTTTTATGGCGACAAAAAATTATCCACAATAATAATAGAATACTTTTTGTAAGGAAAAATTATAATTCTTACAAATTGAGCAATTATTGGTGACGAACTATTTTTCTAGTAAATAATTAAAGATTATTTGGTGAGAAAAAAATAGAATTCATCGTAAGAAAACAAATATTGAGCCAAAATGTTTTTATCACCAATAATTTAGGACTTTTTTGTAAGAAAAAATGGAACTCGTTACAAAAAAAATACATATTATGATAAAATATTTTTATCACTAATTAATTAAAAAAAATTTAAGAAAAAACATAAAATTTGTCACAAAATGACGAAATTAATATTCTCTTACTAAAAGATCATTTATGGAGAGAAAAAAGAATTCGTCATTATATTTTATCACAAAAAAAAAATATGTATATATATATATATATATATATATATTTTGTAGATGCCATCAGCT
>JAOTRH010440013.1:0-60000 GCA_034768845.1 Heliamphora exappendiculata
AACTAGAATTTTACATCTATTCCATTCCGTATATATATATATATATATATATATATATGCAAACCTAAATTAGGATTTAATGCATAAAACCACGTACTAGCACTACGTGCCATAAATCCCGTCACATACTATACATACGACCCATGCAACACTTGCAACCCACGCAACATGCATTACATGTATACATTCCTCATATTCCACATACCCATGCCCATAAAACTATAAGTTTCAAAGCATAAATCACGTTACACGTAACGGCATCAACCCATGTAATTCACTTACATAATCCATGCATAATAACCAAAATTATAAATGCATAAAATCAGCCATAAACACACATAGCCATAAAACCTCAAACCTTGACATCACCCGTCACAAAACCGACATCCACCCACAGGGACAACCAAGCCTAACCCGAAGGCCAACATCAAACCCCTCAAACTACGAGGTTATAAACACCACCTTTTTCCTCAAAGGATCAAGGGCTCAAACACACTCCATACCCAACCACGACATACACAACCGTGCCAAAACACGTAAAACCAACCACGCACGTCACACCCAAGGATGGCATCACACAAACACCGGAGGTCACCACACGACCCCCAAAACCATAACGCCATTAACCAAACCCCAAAAGGAATCCTAAGGTATTTGAATCAACTAATTTCCATAAATTAATCAATTGAATACCAAAAAACACCAATCGGAAACCAAAACCCAACCATCTCACATCAAACAACAACCTAGGGCCAACACATACCCAACGCGGCTAACACGAAGCCACACACACCCAACACGTGCCCTACACAATCTGTGGCGCACACACGCGCCTAACACTAACCCACAATGCCCACACATGTCCAACACAAGCCCACGATGCCCCAAGTAAGAAGAAACTTGTTAAAAGGGCTAACAAGGATGAAAAACAACCTTTTCCCAAACATTCGGCCAAAATGGGTGAAAAATAGTTTGGATATCTTGACATACCTTCACTCTTTTGGCCATAACTTTTCCTACAAAAATAATTATAAGGTGAGAGAGATGTCATTGGAAAGATGACTTCCGGGGCTTCCATTTGAACACAAAAACACCCCAATTCTGAGTTCGGATGAGGGAGATGTATCAATTTTAAAAACAAATTTTGAACCAGCAAAAAATAGACCGCGGGCTAGACCGCTCGAGCAGTCTGTCCAGTGGTCGAGTCTGCAACAAGAAGTCAAGAACACACCAAGACCACTTCCCTAGACCGCTTGAGCGGTCCCTCAAGCGGTCCTATGCCATAAACTGACTGTTTGGCAAATTTTGAAGCCTTAAACTATCCCACAACCATCCAACAACCTTCGAAACTCAAAATTGAAGCAACCAAACTTTCTTTCAACCTCCTCGGACATATACAAGCCCAAGACTACCACCCAAACCTCGAAAGAAACCCTTAAATTCCAATTTCATCCAACCAAAATCAACCAAAAACGGTTTTAAAACCTAGAACCCGATTTATTCAAAACATAAACCACATTTTATGCATTTTTAACCGGTAAAAACACACACGATTACTCGTAGCATCCTTATAAGACATGAGAGTCTAGGATCCTACCTCGGTGAGTTAAAAACTCAACATCTCGAACCATGTGCAAAACTGAGCTTCGCCAAAATGAAATTCTATCCGGATGAACGCGTAATCCATCGTGCCAAAAGTAAGGATCTGCTGTTGGATCGTCGAAAACTGAGCCCTAGGCCCCCGAGAAATTAGAGAGAAGACAGAGAGAAAAAAAAACATAGCGGAGAAGTTTTGAAAATATCTAACTCTAGATATTTATAGGCCTCCAAAATATCTTGTTTTGAAATTTTTCAAAAATCGTGCCACAACGGCCCAAGGTCTCGAGAACCAACCCCGCATACATATCTAACCCCAATCATGCATCCAAAAGCATTTAAACATGCAGAAATAAAAACACATAGCGCGCATCCAAAAAGGCCGAAAAAGAAAACGGGTCAGGATCTCACATGTGGTTTCTCATAACCCAATGCCTGAAGGTTTACTAAACCTAAAGCTCTAATACCAACTGTGACGCCCCGTCCTCCGGGCACGTCGGGACATACATAAATATAAACATAGGGACAAACTAGCCAAACATTCATATTTACGTACGATAGCCAATACATAATAAACGAGTTTAGAACCATCCATAATTACATAATAATTACAGTTTTATCGAGAAAATACAAAAATCGCTAAGCATAGGAAAAACTGCATGTAAGAACAAAAGTAGGAATCTTGACTCTTCAGAATGCGTTAGTTGGATCCATGTACTCTGGGAATTCACCTTGTTCTTCCAACTCTTCTTCTCCCTCGGGGATGACTTCCTCCAGAAACTCCTCCTCACCTGTGGCACGAATGCCATGAGCCAAAGCCCAGAAGCAAAACACCATAACCTTCTAACTAATCTCACGGCACAAAATTCACCGCTACACATACCATATAACACTCAGTACAGTTTATAGTCAAGGAGACAGACAAATTCATGACAAGGTAGCAGGTAAGTCAATAAACATGCGTGTATCAAATGCAGATGCCCAACCCAAAATGCACCCAGAAAAGATTAGAAATTCCACTCCAGTAATCACCAGATTAGACTTAATAGGACTTGATCACCAATGCCATCATCGCGCCTCGTTGCGAATAGTAAATATGTCGTCGGGCTTCATGCAACAGCTATTTTACTCAATGGCAACGGCGTGAGGGTGGGCCAACCAGTATAATTATCCATCCCTATTCGGACCAGCAAGTCCCACCTTAAGACTCGTGATGCGTCGGTGTCAACCCAAAGTCTAAGAGATTTCAAGAAATATTCACATTATATAAAGTACCAAAGTGAGGGGTTTAGGTTTGCCAAAATTGGGCTCTCTCCGACTTACCACCGTAGTGGGATTAGGTCAGCCGAATTTGGGCCTCCGAATCACCCAATGGGATTAGGTCAGCCGAATTAGGCTATCTCTAAATTACCCAAAGCAAAAAACTAGGATTAGGGATTTAGGACAGCCATAATTGGGCTCTCTCTGACTTACCACCACAGTAGAATTAGGTCTGCCAAATTAGGCTCTCTCTAACTTACCCAAAAATCTAAACTATCAAAATCAGAATACTAGCGACGAACCCATGGTGCCTAATAATATCCATAAACCATTTCGAATACCGGGGACGCACCCAGGGTGTAAAAACCAATTTTGTAAGACCGGGGATGAACCTAGGGTATACAAGGGGAATACATCCCAAAATATTTTCGAAAAATAGCAACCAGGGATGCCCTAGATACAGAACTAAGAACGACAAATTCAACACAGCCCATCCCAACAACGGTTTGTACAGATGGACTCCAACATGCCAAGATGAAAATGACAATGCTCATAATGTGTACCATTGATATCAAGTGCAACAATTCATAGCATGGCATTAACTAGCATGGCAAGATTCATGGTATAACGCGCAAAGTATAAAGTACAAGTATGTGAGGCAAAGGCTACAATTCACAAGATATGATTCAACATGATTTCATGGGTTCTAAATCATCATACATTCATTTACAAATGTTAATCGACTAATTCAATCAACCATCTTACAAAAACTAGGGTCTCATAGCAAAGGGTGCTCAAACCACACGCAGCAACTTTTAAGGCTAAAACCAAGTATTAAATTAAAATGGGCGACAATGTTTTGGGGTATCTAGACTTGGAATTAAGTTATGATTTTTATACACCATTTAAATAAAAATATATCCTACAAGTCTCATGTTTATCACTAAGGCCAAAACCTAAGGCAAACGGGTGAACATTTCATTCTAAGCAAAAATGGTTCAACATTTACTCCAGATTTTTACCAAATACTAGCTTATGTTGTTCTCAATTTTGGGGTATCAAATGAAGTCCAAATGAGCCCATTTTTTATTATGTTCTTCTTTAACAAGTTCTATACAAGTTTCATGTTAAGAGCTAAGGGTAGTTGTATGAAACCAGTTAGACGTTTTGGCCAATTTAAAAAGTGGGTTCTGTCAGCCACTAAAACTCAGCAAGGCTGGTTTTGGACAGAGGATTTAAAATGGCTTTGGGGTATCATCCCGAAGCCTTAAGGTCTGATATTTGGCAATAAAATACTTCAATATTTTATCTACAATGTTCATGTACACCAGTTTTGTAATAGAGCACTAAAAATAGGTATTTTGGACTATATAAAAATATGTGACATAATATTCCTTGAGGGCTGAAAATCAATCAAAATTTTCAAAGTGGTTTTTACCTATCAAACCTCAATATTTTGTTCTGATTTTTTGGTGGGTAGATATACATACATTTTTATATAACTTTCATGTTTTGGCCAAAGTTTGGATCTCATTCTAAACTAGGGTTTCCAAGTCGGTGGTGTTGACTGGTCAGAAAATGACACACTTTGGTAAAATTACAATATCGTGAGTTCTGATTATGCAAATGAGTTGAAACTAACTTTGAATGAAATATAACACAAAAATATAACTCTGGACACAAAGATCATGCTTTGATAAATTTTCTACATTGACTTATGGTATTTCAAATCTCAGGGTAGAAACATCAAAGTTCTAGAAAATCAAGCCTCTTAGAGTTTAGGTCTTCTACTTGTGTCATGTCATGTTTTTACTCCATTTCTTTGCATGCTTGTGATTCTAACTTTAATCTCAAGGCTCCAGCACACTTAGAGATCATCAAACTCAATGATAACAACATACAACAACTTTTCATATCATTCATAATCAAAATAGCCCCTACGTTTCAAACTACAACGCCTTTTCGGTTTGATTTCGGTTCTTGATTTTTGAGGGGCAAGGGGTGTGTTGAGGTGATGTTTTGAGGGATATTAGATATAAGATTCAGAGGTTTTACTTACTTGCTTTGAGAGATCAAAGAATGATGGAGGATGAATTTGAACTTAGTTTTCGAAATCCGCCTCGGTTTCTTCCTTCTCCTTGCTTCTTCTTCCTCAAACTCTCCCAAACCCTCAAGAATAAAGTGTTCTGGTTTCTTCCCTCTCCTTGGCCAAAAAATATCACTTAGAAAAGAGGTTGTTTGGCTCTCCTTATATAGGCAAATCTAGGGAACACATGGGGGAGAAAAAGTACATAGGAAGCTTCTTTTTCTTCACTTCATTAAATGAGACTTTGAGTTTGATTTGAGTTTATGTGAGTTTTGATGGCTATAATTCATATTTGTTGAAGCAAAAAGTAGCTAGGGAGCTGATTGGGGGGACAAAATCTGATCCCCCATCAATCAAGGGATTTGTCTCAGTTTTCGCGCCCCTATTGTGTAAGAAAATGCATTAAAAGTTAATTTGATGTATTTTTTTGGTGTCTTTTTCTACTGAGACATATTATTTTTGTATGTTTATGAAAAATATAGTATTTCTATGTATTATCATAGTTTTCATAGCAATTGATTAAATAGATGTAATTTTTTTAAGTCAAATTAAGCTATTTGGATAACATAGGGCTTTTTGACTTATTTTATTGTGTATGAATTTCAATAATAATTTATTTGGTTTTGTTGACTTATAACACTACATTATTTGGTATATTACTTTTCCAACAAGTTTGGGATCATCATAATTCTTCATTTAATGCATTTCTCATTATTTAAAGTTAAAAAGAAGAAAAAAAGTCACTTTTTGGCACATCCTCCAAGGTGATCGGCCACTAAGGGGTATTTTTGGCATTTTTAAAGTTATTTTGTCTTTTACTACATAATTATACCTAAATTCTTGATTTACGGTATCCATATGTCAAAATTTAGATTTTAAGGCTTTTTGCTGTATTAAGGGAAAAAGGGTCATTTTACCCTATTTGTGAGAAATTTTTATTTTTAATTTATTACTTCATGATATTTACTTCATTTAGAATGTTAGGAAACTCTCCGAATGCTAGGGTTTTATTGCTTGTATTTTGAACCTTTTTAGGGTTTTCGGGCCAAACTTAAGGTTTTCGGTTCGAGTTAGGATTCTGAATCTCTCCTGTGTTCTATGGCCTTGTGACCTATTCGTCATTACTACTAGGGTTCGAGCAGGGTCGTTACATCAAAAGAGGTAAGAAACTTCCTTAAACCTTCTGATATTCTCCCTCAAGATACACCTCAATCCATCTATATAACAAATCCTAAGAAAAAGAAATCAAGAATAACTCAAAAAAGGCGTTGTAGATGCAAATAATGGACTACTAGGGCAAGATTGTGTTTTGTATGAGCTTGCATGTGTATGTGTTTAAGTTTTATGGCTTGTGTGTATTCTGAAGTTTTGGTTTATGTGATTTTCTAACATGCATGCAAAGAAAACATGTAAAAAATGTACACAACCTAAGCTAAGAAACTAAAACCCTAAGTTACCTGATTTTCTGGACTTACTTACTTTATGCCACCAACTTTAGCACATCATAACTAATTGTAGGAAACTGATCTTAAAGTAAATTTTGTGTCCAGATCTAGATGTTTGAGTTCTCTTTCATACAAAATTATTTTGAAGTGATTTCGTTGGGTAGAACTCCAGATATCTCATTTTTGCCAATGAGTGTCAGATCTTGACCACTTTGAGTTTCAGGCTTAAAAACCCTAATTTAGAGTGAGAACCGAGCTTATGTCGAAACATAAAACTTATAGAGGACATATCTATCTTTCAGTCCACCAAAAATGAGCCAAACATATTAAGTATTGATTGGTCAAAACACCTTCTAAAGTCACTATTGATGTTCAGTGACTGACAAACCTCTCTGTCACACATTTTTGTGAAACCTAAAACCCAACTTTTTTGAAGCCAAATCCAAAAGTGATAAACATGAAAAATGTAGCTAACGTATTAAACTAAATACGAAGCAAATACTAGCTCAAACTACCATCGGATGATGCGCTAAAGGTTTTGAGCATTCTCTATTAAAAACACACTTTGTAGACTCTTTTTAGGCTGACTGAACGCTTTTTATAAATTGGCCAAAATCTCAAACGTTTTCCAAATAACTTGCCTTAGCACAAAACATAAAACTTGTAGGGGACACCCTAAACTAAAATCTCACCAAATATCAGAGCCATAGCCCTTTAAATAATACTCCAAAATCGTGTCCAATAGAGGCCCAATTTCTAAGAATATCTCTATAAAATGCTGAAGAATTTTTACTAAAATAAAATAAATGACCTATTTACTTTAGGAACTGTGTGACGCCCCGTCCTTCGGGCACGTCGGAACATACATAAATATAAATAAAGAAATAGTCTAACCATTCATTCATATTTACATACGTTAATTATTACATAATAAAAGAGTTCTAAACCGTTTAAAAGTACATAACTATTACAATTTCACCAAGAAATTTAAAAAATTATACTAAGCACGGGAAAACTGAATATAAGAACAAAAGCAAAGGTCTCGACTCCTCAAAATGCATCAGCGGGATCTACGTGCTTTTGGAACTCACATTGTTCTTCTAACTCTTCTTCTCCCTCCAGGATGACTTCCTCCTAGAACTCCTCTCCTCCTGTGACACGAATGCCATGAGCCAAGACCCAGAAGCAAAACACTCTAACATTCTAACTAATCTCACGGCATAAAATTCATCACAACACATACTATATAACACCAATACAGTTTATAGCCAAGGAGATAGACAAACTTATGACATGATAGCAGATAAATCAATAAACATGTGCATATGAGATGCCGTGTATGTAATGCAGATGTCCAACCCAACATAACCCATCCCGATTATAAATCAACCAATCAAATTTTGAGTGGCACCATTATGTTCCCGTACATCAACGTTCCCGATCACTACAGCGTATAGCGGCAATTCGGCTCAAGACGTGATACAGCTCAGTACGTAACACGGCTTAGGACATACGTGACCCAAAGTTAACATAACTAATACAATAATTCGAATGGCACCATTATGTTCCCGTACATCAACGTTCCCGATCACTACGGCGTATAACAGCAATTTGACTCAAGACGTGATACAGCTTAGGACGTAACACAGCTCAGGACATACATGATCCAAAATTAACATAACCAATACAATAATTTGAATGGCACCATTATGTTCCCGTACGTTAGATTCCCGTACATCAATGTTCCCGATCACTACGGCGTATAGCGGTAGTTCGGCTTAAGACGTGATACGGCTCAGGACGTAATATGGCTCAAGACATACATGGCCTAAATTTAACATATCTAATACAATAATCTGAATGGCACCATTATGTTCCCATACGTTAGGTTCCCGTACATCAACATTCCCGATCACTACGGTGTATAGCGGTAGTTCTGCTCAAGACGTGATACGGCTCAGGACATAACATGGCTCAGGACATACATAGCCCAAATTTATTCATACTCGACCCAACAATCTGAATGGTACCATTACGTTCTCGTACGTTAGGTTCCCGTATATCAGTGTTCCCGATCCCTGCGGTGTATAGCGGCAGTTCGGCTCAAGACGTGATACGACTCAGGACATAACACGACTCAAGACGTATATGGCCCAGTGTCGACACCCCCATCGACCAAGATTCACTGACCAAGATATAAAGGTCTGTCTTTCCCCACATCAACCATATCAAGATACAACTTAAAAACATATAATGGGGTAACCCACAAGATGCCTCCAGTGCCACAATCATGATGTTCATGGTATAATAACTCATGGTATAATAACTTATATTCTGAAGCACAACTAACAATGGCATGCGTTCTAATCATCATATATTCAAAAATAAGAACTAATCAACTAATCATCATATAAAACTTGGGCCTCACAATAAAGAATACTCAAATCACACTTAGCAACCATAAGGCTAAATATCAAGTATTAAATTAAAAGAGTCGATAAAGGTTTGGGATATCTAGACTTTGAATCAAGTTATAATTTTTAAACACCATTTAGATAAAAATATTTTCTACAACTCTTATATTTAACACCAAGGCCAAAACCTAAGGCAAAGGGGTGAACAAATATCTCAAGTAAAAACAGTTCAACACTTTTCTCAAGATTTTACCAAAAACATGCTTCTGTTGGTCTCGGTTTTGGGGTAATAGAAAAAGTCCAAATGAGTCTAATTTTTACTATTTTCTAGTTCAACAAGTCCCCTACAAGTTTCATGTTTAGATTTAAGGGTAGTTGTTTGAAACAAGTTAGATGTTTTGGCCATTTTAAAAAAGTAGGTTCTGTCAGCTGCCAAAACTCAGCAGAGCTAGTTTTGGATAGAGGGTTTGAAACGGTTTTGGGATATCATCCCAAGGATTTAAGGTCTACTTTTTAGGCAGCAAGTACTTCAATATGTTAGCTACAACATTCGTGTAGACCACTTTTGGAAAAGGTCACTAAAAATAGGTGACAGAAGTGTCCCTTAAGGGCTAAAACTCAATAGCGAATTTCAAAGGAGTTTTCACCTATCAAAACTCAATATTTTGTGCTAATTTTTGGTGGATAGATAGATATACATGTTATATACAACTTGCATGTTTTGAGCAAAGTTCGGATCGTACTTTAAACTAGGGTTTCTAAGTCAGTAGTGTCGACTGGTCGAAAAATGATACACTTTGGTAAAATTGCAATATCTCGAGTCTACTTATGCAAATGAGTTGAAACTAACTTTGAATGAAATATAACACAAAAATATAGATCTAAACATAAAGAACATGCTTAGATAAATTTTCTACATTGAGTTATGGCATTTCAAATCTCAGGGCAGAAACATCAAAGTTCTCAAAAATTAAGTCTCTTAGGGTTCAAGTCTTCTACTTATGTTATGTTAAGTTTTTGCTCCATTTTTTTGCATGCTAATATTTTAGAATTTAATATCAAGGCTCTAGCACACTTAGAGGTCATCAGATTGAAAGATAACAACACACAACAACATTTCATATCATTCATAAACATAACAGCTTCTAATTTCCAACTACAACGCCTTTTCGGTTTGATTTTGATTCTTGGTTCTTGGAGTGTTTAAAGGGATGTGTTGGGGGATATTTTGAGGGATCTTAGAAACAATTTGTAGAGGGTTTACCTACTTATTTTGAGAGATCAAAGAAGGGTGGAGGGTTGATTTGAACTTAGTATTCAAAAATCTCCTCGGTTTCTTCCTTTTCATGCCTTTTTCTTCCTCAAACTCACCTTAACTCTCAAGATCAAAGTGTTTCTGGTTCCTCTCCCTCTCTTGCACGAAAATAACATATGAAGAAGAGGGTGTTTGGCTCTCTTTATATAGGCAAGGTTAGGGGACATATGGGACACAAAAAGGTACCTTTGAAAGAATTTTTCTTCTTTTAATTAAATGAGATATGAGGTGAATTGAATGGGTGCAACTTTTGAGGCCTAAGAATCAGATATGGGGAACATAAATACAGCTAGGGGTTAGTTTGGAAGACAAAAAACTTGACTCAACATCAATCAAGGAGTTTTGCATTGGTTTGCGTGTCATTTTGTGCAAGAAAATGCATTAAAAATTAATTTTATGTATATTTTTGGTGTCTTTTTCTACTGAAACTTATTACTTTAATATTTTTATGAGAAATATAGTATTTTTATGTATTATCATAGTTTCCATAGAAATTGATTAAATAGATGTGTGGTGCCGGGATTTTTGGGGTTTTTGAAAATTTTCAAAAATATGAGATTCAAAAGATATTTTAAAAAATATTTTAACACCTTAAAAACCAAAATTTGAACACTCTTCTTTTGTTAAAAATGGAGTCGCCACTTAATTTTTGAGAAAAACTAAGAAAAATAAAAATGGCTACTAATCTTGAACACGTTAAACTGAAAAAAAAAAGATTCGGGGGCTAAGGTACAAATCGGGAAAGGTGTTAGGCACCTAATTCACCCAACTGTAAGGTTAGCCTCTACTAATCATCATTGGTTCTTTAATAAGATTTCTCAAACGAATGCAACTAAAGAAAGTGGAGGCAAAGAGACAACATTCAAAATCAAATATGAAAAATATGTATATAGAACGCCAAATAAAATAAATACCAAAAGAAAAATCTCAAGTCTTACGGCATGCAATTCTAACTAACGGATACATGGAACACTCCCACATGTAATATTTACAAAAATAAGCTAACTATCATGATTTGCCTACAACACATGCCAGAAATTGTCAAAACTATCTAGACATGGATTTAGTATAAAAAATAAATTAAACTATTCTAAACATGTTTTCAAGTAAAGAAACTAAAACATACGTTAATATGATGAATTAGTAAAAAAATGAGAAATGCAAAATAAAAAATGCATAAAAAGAATCCTAAAAGAAAGTTTATAAAAGAAATTTATAAGAAGAGTTTTAGAAAAATGTCATACTAGGAAAGGAGATTCTTACTGTTTATATTCTATACTTAAAACAAAGGGAAAAGAAAACAAAAGAAAAGAAAATTACATTTAAAGAATGAGAATGGGATTTAAAGACTTTTTACAGTTCTTGGGTTTAATAAAGAATAAGAAAGATAAGATGAGATAAAATATTATGAAAAAAAAATAGAGCTTTAAAAGAAAAATAGGTACTAACATTAAAAAAAATATAAATATTAATAAAGAGAAGATTAAATTAATATTAAGAGAAGAGGAAATAGGACATTGTTAGAAAAAGAAATTTGACTAATATTATAAGAAAAGAAAAGAAAATGAAAATAGTGTATTGAAAGGAAATTAAAGCTAATATTGCAAGAAAAAAGAGTATAAAACTAATGCTTAAAAGGAAAGGACATCAGATTAATATTACTAGAGAAGAAAAGAAAATGAAAAGAAATGCTAGTAAAGAAGATTAAACTAATGCTAGAAACATTAAAGAAATTAAAAATAACTATTTAACGTAAATGTGAAATATAGTAGTAATTACTATATTCACATAAATGTAAGTGCATTATTATAACAATTAACAACATTATTATGTTGTAATTGCCAAAATATGTTAGCACTAATTAATAATTTAATGAAAGAAAGAAAAAAACAAATGTGTTAAGTGTGATTGCGAAGAAGTTAACAAATAACTAATACATAAGAAAATTACATAAGGCAATTTAAATACTAAACAAGGTTAATTGCACAAATTGAAATTGAAAGTTAACTCAATCACTCCAAA
The DNA here is from genome assembly GCA_034768845.1 of Heliamphora exappendiculata. Classification (NCBI taxonomy): domain Eukaryota; kingdom Viridiplantae; phylum Streptophyta; class Magnoliopsida; order Ericales; family Sarraceniaceae; genus Heliamphora; species Heliamphora exappendiculata. The sequence goes on from JAOTRH010440013.1 coordinate 12,139, forward strand.
TTGCCACGTTTTGGGGACACGTGAGGCCATTTGGAGTTGGCGGTCGCTATGTTTTTGAAAGGTTCCACAAAGTTCTATGGCGGTCGGCACAGTACATGTTGGCGGTCGTCAGGTTAGAGGTGGTGGTCGCCACTTTTGGCTAGGTTTTTCAAGAGGTTCTATTGGCGGTCGCCACTATGAACATGGCGGTCGTCTTACTTGGGCGGCAAGTTTCGATGGTTCAACCAAATTTTATTGGTTTAAAGGTTCCGGGTTCAAATACTGAGCTTGAATCACTTCCTGAGGACTGTACTAAGGCACCATTGCACCTGTTTTTATCATCAGATTCGCCTAAAATTAGGCAAGGTCTAATTAGGGTGTCTACAGTTACCCCTCTTTGATATAACTTGCATAGCAATGCGTGAAGCAGGTTATATCAAAAATTCAGAGACAACAACCATTTGACCGAGTCATCAATATTAGGCCACAAAAACACAAGCGTACATATGATATTGGTCGTAGTCGAATTTTAATCGAGCTGCCTACGTACCCCTTCGCTAGGGATCAGACCAAAACGTAGTTCACAGGGCAAAATGCAGAGATGTAAGATAAGAAACATGGTGCAAATGTTAACATAATGCAGATGCTGGTGTGACAGAACAAACCTTAAAGATCGAGTTAAGATCTAAAGGGAGCACGGGCGAGTTAAAGATCGAGTTGAGTTAAAACCTTACAATTTCGGGATGAAACGTGGGATAAAAATAATTAAAAGCCAAGTTACGGGTTAAAATTAAATTTATTGGGAAAAAGACCATGAATTAATAGGTCGAGTTAAGACCAAAAACTCGGGATGCAATGGAGGATAAAAATAATTAAAAGCCAAGTTACGGCTTAAAATTAAATTTAACGGGAAGAAGACCACGAATTAATAGGTCGAGTTAAGACCTAAAATGCGGGACGCAACGGAGGATAAAAATAATTAAAAGCTAAGTTACGGCTTAAAATTAAATTTATCGGGAGAGAATACCATACACAGAAATTTCTTAAAGTATTTTTGGAAAACACAAATTTGTTTTTAGAGAAATTATTATTTTTGCTAACGAACGTAATCAAGAGAACACACACGTATACTGAAAATACCCAAACAGCCACCATAAAATCCTAGAAACCTGTGAGACCCTGACCCATTTTCTTTTTCAGCGTTTTTCGACGCGCGTTACGTGTTTTCGCTGCAGCATGTTTTATATGCTTTTGATGCAAGTTTGAGGGTAGAGATGCATGCGGGAAAAGTTCTCGGGGCCGTGGGGTATTATGGCACGAATTTAGAAAATTAAAAAAAAAAGATATTTTGGAGGACTATAAATATCTGGAGTTAGATATTTTCATAATGATATTTTCTAAAACTTCTCCAACAAGCTTTCTATTTTCTCTCTGCCTTCTCTCTAACTTCTCGGGGGCTCGGGGCTCAGTTTTTGACAATCAGACTGCAGATCCTTGGTATCGGCATCGAGGTCTATGCTTTCATCTTGACAAAATTCAATTTTGGTGAAGTTTGATTTTGCACGTTATTCGAGGTGTCGAGTTTTTAACTCACCGAGGTAAGATTCTAAACCCTATTGGTTTATAAGGGTGCTATGTGTAAACGTGTGTGTTTTTAACGATTAGGTTGCTGTAGATCTGGGTTTGTTTCAAAGTTGGGTTTTTGGGTTTAAAACCTGTTTTTGTTGGCTTTGGTGGATGGAATCGGGTAGCGAGAGTTTTTTTTGTGGTCTTGGTGTTAGGCCTAGGCGTGTAGATGTTTGAGGGTTTTGAATCAGAGCTTAGAGGCTTCGATTCAGGGTTTAGAGGGCAAAACCCATAGCTTGAAAAATGGTTTCTGGGTGAGTTCGGTCGACTGAACTCATAGGTTCAGTTGACTAGATTATGGTTTTGGGGTTCGGTCGACTGAACCGTGCATGAGGCATTTGGGTGATTTTCCAATGTGTTGTCCAGTTGACTGGGGGCTTGGGTCAGTCGACTGAACTCCTGGGCAGTGTGATGGTGGTTCGATGGTTGGGTATTGGTTTCTGGTTAGTGTTCTTTGGTATTCAGTTGATTAATTTATGGGAATTAATCGATTCAAATACCTTTGGATCCCTTTTGGGGTTTGGTTGGTTGTATGGTGGTTACGGGGGTCGTGTTGTGGCCTCGAGTGTGTGTTTGAGTGCTGTCCTCGGGTGTGACGTGCGTGGTTAGTTTTAGGTGTTGTGGCATGGTTGTGTGCGTCGTGGTTGGGTATGGTGTGTGTTTGAGCTCTTAATCCTTTTGAGGAGAAAGGTGGTGTTTGTAACCTCGTGGTTTGAGGGGTTTGGTGTTAAGCCTTCGGGTTAGGCTTGGTTGTCTCTGTGAGTAGGTGTCGATTTGTTTTGACGGGTGGCATCGTGAAGTATTGTTATACATGGTTATGTGCATTTATAATTGTTTATTTATGTACGGAATATGTAAGTGAATTACATAAGGTAATATCTTTATGTGTAACGTGGTTTCTACTTTAAAACCTAGAGTTTTATAGGGATGTGACGTGGTTTGTGGAACGTCATGTTGATACATGGTTATATGCTTTAAATCGTGGTTTAGGTTTGCATATGTGTATGAAATAGATTAGATGAATCTGTGATCTAGTAGATGTAAATCCTGGTTAATGATGCACGTGTGCGTGTGTGGGTGTATAAGGTAGGCTGCGAAGCCGGTCTATGAGGTAGGCTGCGAAAGCTGGTGTGTGTGCAATTGGGGCTGCGGTAGTCCTTCGGTTAAAGTCCAAGAAGATGCATTAGTTGGGGCAGTGGTCCTTCGGTGAAAGTTCGAGAAGATTCATGGATTGCATGTACTGCATATTAGAACGGATATACCAATTTTTTAAAAAACTGTATTAAGGGCCTGCGAGAGTCGTAATACTGGAATCGTTTTCAAGACTCTAATGAGTCAAAAAATGGTTTTTATCCTCGCTTTCCCTTCGCATGTGAAAATTATTTTCTGGCTCTGGTAAATCGTGATCTAAAACTGTTTCAAATTGTTTTAATGGCTTGAAAGAGACTCGAAAACTGCACCTCGTTTTCCTAGCATGTTTAACTTATATTGCATGTGTTGTTTAGAATCTGCTGAGCTTTCGTTTACGGTGTGGGATTTTGATTTTTGTCAGGTACCGGTCACGCAGATTGATTAGGAGGTGCGGGACAGGTGGAAGAGCTATAGTCTTCCCTTTTGTTCTTTCGTTACATGTATGCTATAACATGTTTTTCGGGCATTGGAGCCGTGTAATGTTGCCATTTGGCATTTATATACAATGCATGTATGGTTTATTTTGAGAGTATGTTCTCGGGCTGGGTGGTGCGTTTGGTTGTTTATGGGTATTTTACGTGACTCAGAGTTTAGGGCATGACAAAACCTGTGATAGCGAAATGACGCTGGACCGCCAACTCGGCGGTGGCCATGATGTAAATGGCATGGCCGTTGACAAGCTAGCGGTCTCCTCGCAGTTTCCCGTTTGACACGGTGGCTGCCCACTTAAAACCCCTACGACATAGAGGTCTCCATGCGTCGATTCACAATCCTGGCAGTTACTCACATTGGAGTTGGCGATCGCCAACTCCAGATGCACATCAGAGCCTTTAAGGCGCGCGAGCGTGGCTCATTTGCATTCTCTCATTCTCTCTCTAGCTCTCTCGCTCTCTCAGACTCTCTCTCATTTTTCCCTTAGCTTCCTCTTACTTTCTTACTTCTTAGCATTCGCATGATGTTTACCCTATTATTAGTGATCCCATTCCCCTTTATGGCGGGCCAGGACCAGGGAGACGATGACTTAGGGGCACGACAGGGCCCTTCTGCTACTGGGAGCTCCTCCATTGGGGCTCTCAGGGATACGACTACTAGCTTTCCCGCCAGGCTGCTAAGGAGGTACAGGTAGGTGCTGAGGCGCAGGCGGCTGCTGATGCCGCTGTTGAGGCTGTGATGGCTGATTTCTTGGATCCCAATGCCAGAGAGGGTCATCCAGCACCCTTTGACCCGCATACTTACGCTCCACTACCCCATCGCGTGGTTCCACATGGGATGAGACGCTACGAGCCTCCCACCGATGCTGTTGCCGCCGACGTTCTTTTGTAGGAGCCTGATCACCATATTTCTCACCAGCGACCTTTGGTATGTATCCTATCCTTATTGTTTTAATAGCAAAGCACGATATATCAAACGTAGACGCATGCTTAGGATCCCCCAAATGATGTGATGAATAATGATTTATTTTGATGATGGATGATTGTTTGTGCGACTTGTCAGAGATTTTAGCTTAGGTACTCTTGCAAATGGAGATTAAAACAGTAGGAACACTTAGAATTTTTGAATAAATTATGAAAGGAGGCACATATTTTAGTGAAAAGCATAAAAAAATTAATGGGAGAAATTTTTATTTTTGTTTTGTTTTTGGGATATAACAACTAAAGGGTAATTTTTATGAAAAAGCAATTTTGTCATAACTTTTTAGAAATTTTTCCAAAAATTATAAAAACATTTAGGGAAGAAAATTTTAGAAAATCCTAGGAAATTTTCTTAGAAAAATTTTGAAAAACCCTAGAAAGTTTTGAAGAAGGACTTTGAAAAAACTTCAGAAAATCTTAAGAAATTTTTTAGGAAAATTTGGTAAAATTTTTGAAAAATTCTAAGAGAAAATTTTTAGAAAATCCTAAAAAATTTGAAAAAAAACTTTGGAAAATCCTAGGAATCTTTTAGAAAAATTTTAGGAAACTCCGGGAAAATTTTTGAAAAATCCTATGAGAAAATTTTAGAAAATCCTAAAAAAAAATTGAAAAAAACTTTGAAAAGCTCTAAGAATTTTTTAGAAAATCTTAGGAAAATTTTAGGAAAGTCCAAAAAATTTGGGAAAAATTTTTGGAAATTTTTTAAAAAATCTTAAGAATTTTAGGAAGATTTTTAGAAAATTGGGGTAAATTCCTAAAAAATTAATCCTAAAAGGTTATGGTAAAAGCAGCAAAACAAAAATATAAAAGGGAAGAGATTTTCTTTATTATATATTTTTTATTTTATTATATTTTTATTTTTGGTTTTGAAGAATGATAATCATAAAAGGATAGAGATTTGTCTCGCATATCAGGGCTTAGGATTCCTAGTATTTTATCAGGATGTGCAAAAATCAAAGGATCGTCACTTACACACGAACCAAGGGTTAGAGTTCCTAGTTTTCTAGGGCTTGAAAGAGCCGAAGGGTCATCACTTACACATGAGCCGAGGGTCAGGGAGATTTGCCTGGTTTATCAGGGCTTACAAAGAACCGAATGGTCGTCACTTACACACGAACCTAGAGTAGAAAGATTTACCTAATTTATCAGGGCTTAGAAAGAACCTAAGGGTCGTCACTTACATACGACTCTAGGGTAGTCACTTACATACGAACCTAGGGTATAAAGGTTTGCCCGATTTATCAGGATTTAGAAATAATCAAAGGGTCGTCACTTACATACGAACCTAGGGTAGAAAGGTTTTCCTTATTTAGAAAGAACCAAAAGATCGTCACTTACACATAAACCTAGGGTTTTTATTGCTTTTGGTTATCTGCTGTATATTTTATGTGTCGAATTTGTTCTTTATATATCTTTTATTTGTCTTAACCTTTCAAGCTAGTCACTACGTCAGAGGTTTTGGAGGTTCTGCTTTTGGGGAGGTATTGGAGTGGTATGATGCCATCCCTGCTCCTAGCCGGGCCTACGTTGATGCCTCTGATTTTGTTCGCTTCATACCCCTTCTGGGTAGGATGAGCAATGACCGTGTTTAGCTCACGGCCCTTGCTGAGCGGTGGTGGGATACCACCAATACCTTCCACTTTACCACCTTCGAGGCCACCCTGACCCTCTCGATTTCGCACTGATTATCGGCATCCAGGTAGGCGGCGACCCCATTCCATTCAACCCCCCCATTGCTCGTTCTTCTGACGCGCTGATGTACTTCCTTGGAGCCATCCCTGCGCAGAAGGAATGCGATCGGGTCCGGTATACATGGTTCTTTGAGCGATTCAGACATTTCCACTGCACCGAGCCTTACCACTTCGAGTGGGTCGCCCGGGGATTCTGGATGTACATGTTTGGTACGTCCTTGTTTTTGAACAAGGAGAATACCGTACATTTGCATTACCTCAGCGCCTTGGCTTGCCTTGACCGAGTTGCTTCATTCGACTGGGGAGGAGCTGCTCTCGCCACCCTTTATAGCTTATGAGGACTCTTATCCGGTTCCCCTAGGAGCTCAGCATCAGGGGATATTGGAGGGTCTAGGAGGTATGGTTTAGTTTCTTCAGTCTTTCATTCATTTTTATTATCTGTTATCCATTATCTTCTTGCTGACATCTTTTCTTTGTATCTGTGGACCTATGAGTTCCTCGGGCTTCATGTCCCGGCGAACTCGGCGGCAGACCCTTTGTCATTCCCCGTGCAGCCCAGTAGTCCCGAGGGCTGAAGGAGAAGAAGGCTGGGGGGAAGGATATTGATCGGTTCTGGGTTTCACTGAACCAACTGACCCCTGACCAGATACCATTTTACTGTGTCCTGTTCACGACTGTTTACTTGTTCACCGCACTGTATTGTTTCTGTTCATACTACACACTGACTATCATACTGTGCTGTATTCACTGCTTACTACTTTCTGCACTATACTTGTACTTTGAATTGCTTCAGGTCCACTGAGATATCTTGAGGGGAGTAGAGGATCGGGTCGGTGCAGACCTGATGCGTAGCCGTGGCATTGCTACGAGGCGTATTTTGCTGGAGGGTTCATTCGGTAGGGAGTATTATCTTGGTGAGCGAGTGGTCCTCCATTCGCTTGGTCGTGATCATTTTTGGATACGAGTGGTTCCTCTGGCCTGTATGCGTCGGATCGATCAGCTGGGCCGAGTCGACCTACTTTTGGAGCTGGTAGGGACTTATGCCGTAGAGCTGCTGGTGGCTGAGGAAGACTACACCGCCTGGGCTTGGGCGCACTTGCTGGGTCCACTGGGACCTGGCTTGGCTGGTGGTGGGAGGAGGGGACCGGCACTGAAGGCTGCTGATACTAGTGCTGTTGCGGCTGCTTACGCTGGTCATGCTGCTACTGGTCCTGCTGTTGCTCAAGGCCGTGGATCTCATGCATCTTCCCATGCTCGCTCCAGAGGATCCGTCTCGTCTGCACGGAGCTGATCCAGAGTCGTGTCCTCTTCCTCTGGTAGTGACGGCAATGACTTGGAGAGGCTTTTTGATGACATCAGCTCTGATGAGGCCGGTCCTTCTTCCCATCGAGTCTGCCTGAGGCATACCTAAAAGAGAGCTTCTCCCCCCTCCAGTTACTTTTACATCCAGATACACTTTCTCTTTATGGGCCTGCATGCCCCATTTTGACATACTTATATACATTTGACCCAGGGGACTATGTGCCCTAGTTTTTACTTTGATACATTACCTCTTGATATACATATGGGCCTTCGTGCCATTTATGGCTTTATACTCTTCTGTTGCATGGTTTATACTCTTATGTTGCAATTTATACAGATCATATAAACTGAAATTGACACACACCTGCCATGTTCAAACATGGCAGTTGCTATTTTCAACCTGGTAGTCGCCTGGTCAAAAGGCTGATGTCATTGTACTATACTTTTCAGAGTTGGCTGTCGTCGACTCTAAGGTGGCGGCCGCCACATTGATCGTACTTTTGGCTAAAATTTTGATTTTCTGCCCTTTTCAGCCTTATAAATATAGCTCTGGAGGCCTCATTTGCTGTTACTTCGATTCAGATGGCTTCTTCTCTTTCTTTATGGATTGAAACATTCTCCCATATTGAGCGTCTAAACTTCGCCCCACTTTGCCTTAATGCCCTTTTCTCACTGAGGACCGTGAAGATTAACAGGCCTTTACTGATGCTACTGCACAACTGTGGGATCCTTAGTCTCACGTCTTTCGATTTGACCTTTAAGAACTCTGCCCAACTATGGAGGAGTTTTCTGCCATTTTGGACTTGGCCCCACGAAGCTCCGTTGCTATTACCACTTTCTTCCTCTCGACCCAACAGCAGGTGATACAGCTTTGTGGTCTATCTAGGATGGAAGCCTCTCTTCTAACACATGGTGACTGCTTTGATATACCTTGGATCATTGATAGATTCCGTCCCGCCGGTGACCTCAGTGACCTTGATTTTTAGCTACGGCGACGCTATGCACTTTGCTTCTATCTTCTTGCCCGGTATCTTCTTGTCCCTTTTGACGGGCGAGCTAGTTGCGGCCTGGTTGACATTGCCGATCAAATGTGGATGGGGAGAGACTTTGTGCCACTTGTTTTAGCCGAGACACTGCTGGGCTTGGACGCTGTTCATCGTGGTGAGACCACCACCTTTGCTGGCAGCCCTTTACTTCTTCAGGTAAGCTCAATATTTTTACTCTTCACCAAACTCTCCGTCACACTACAAAGCTTTTCTCTTACTGTTCTAACTTTTGCTGCAGATTTGGTTAATTGAGAAGGTGAATCTTGTACAAAAATCACCTACTGATGGGCACAATGCCGTTGCTTTCCTTTACCGCCAGCGTTATCAAATATGTGACACCGAGGCAGCCTGGCGGCAGTTTCTTTCTTGTCTGAGTGGCCCAGATACTACCTGGCAGTGCCCTTGGTGGTGGATTCCTGCTATGACTCTGACCACTATGGATCATCCTGGTGTACTGCTGGTTGGCCTACGTCAGACTACCTTCTATTACCCCCATCGGATTATGTGGAAGTTCGATCGCAGTTAGATTATTTTTCCCAGTATTTGGGGCCGTCTATTTTATTCAGTACAGCAGGCTCCATTTCTAGCACAGTATCGGGATGCCTAGCCTTATCGTTCACGTATGGAGATGCAAGAGTTGTAGTGTTTCGATCTTCCTGATGAATACAAGATGTGGCTGATGCAGGATCGGGAGAAGAAAGATAGAGAAGAGGGGAAACAAGCGGCAAAGAGAAGGAGGATTCGAGGACCTCTTCTTTGTCTTGAAAATTTCATAGCTTTCCCTTTTTTGTTTGGTTTTGTAGAGTTTGGGACCTATGTGCCCCCCCCCCCCCTTTTTATTTTCAAAAACCTTGTAATTTTGATCGAAGTAACAAAAACTCTCACTTTATGTTTTAAACGATTCAAATTTATCCAAAATTTTCTTAGTTCAATTAAATGGCTGTATTATCACAATCTAAAAATTAATTTGAATTGGTCTCACTTAGATGGTTTAAAATAAAGAATGTGGCCGAACTTCTTAAAAGAAGCTGCCTACGTATCCTAAAAAAGCGAAATCAGGCCTCAACGTAGTTCGGGTTCGGTTTACACTCGGGTATTGACACTCTCCTTTTGTAGTGACCTAACTTTTGCCTAGGTCGCCCATTTGGGTTTTCAGCCTTGCGGGCTTCTCTAACTTTTGCCTGAGTTTCTTTTTTGGTTTTTAACTCAGTGAGCTTTTATTTTATCTTTATTTTTACCTCAAGGATAGTACTTTTTAAGCTGGTCGAGGTTTACTGGAGTGGAGTACATGTTGCCATCCAAATCCATGATGATGACTGCACCCCCGATCATGATGGTCTTGATGAGAAACGGTCCGGACTAGTTTAACTTGAACTTGCCTCTCGGGTGAAAGATAGGAGCTCTAATTTCCTTAAGAACCAGATCTCCTTCTCTGAGATCTCGGGTCTTGACCTTTTTGTTGAATGCTTGAGTTATCCTCCTTTGGTAACCTTGCACGTGGAACAGAGCCTGTAGCCTTCTTTCATCAAACAAGAGTAACTCTTCCATCTAATTCCTCTACCGTTCTGCTTCTGAGATATTGGCCTTGGCCACTACTCTTAGTGAAGGGATTTCCACCTTGATGGGAAGCACGGCTTCTATCCCATATACCAAAGATTATGGCGTAACTCCTGTTGAAGTTCTGATTGACGTTCTGTATCCCCAAAGGGCAAATGGTAAATGTTCTGGCCAATCTTTATATGAGTTATTCGTCTTTTGCAAAATTTTCTTCATATTCATATTTGCTGCCTCGACTGCTCCGTTGGTCTACGATCGATATGGTGAGGACTTGTGAGCCACTATCCAGTATTCTTCGAAAAGATCCAAGTCCTCTCCTTAAAAATGCGAGCCATTATCTGAGATGACCTCATGGGGGACCCCGTATCGGTAAATGATGTTTTTCTTGATGAACTTAGCAACAAGAGAAGATTTCAATACCGAGTAGGAGGATACTTCCACCCATTTGGTAAAGTAGTCAATGGCCACTAAAATGAACTCGTACCCATTCGACGCCTTTGGTGTTACTTTGCCAATCACATCGATGCCCCATACTGAGAATGGCCACGGTGATGTAAGGTTATACAACTGAGACGAGAGAACGTGCATGAGGTTTGCATGAATTTGACATTTGTAGCATCTCCACACAAACTATATGCAGTCTGTCTCCATTGTCATCCAAAAGTATCCTTGTCATAGGATTTCTTTGGCTAACATGTTTTTGCTCATGTGTGGCCCACAGACTCTTGCGTGGTTCTCTTTCATTAATGCTTGGCCTTCTTCAATGTTGACACACAGCTTATTGACACTAGAGTACCCTCAATTGTATAGTCTTCCACCGCAAATGATGAACTGTGCAGATAATCTTCGTATCGCTCTTTTATCCTTTTTACTGGTGAACTTGGGATATTCTCCTTTCTGTACGAAGTTTCGAATGTTAAAGTACCATAGAAAGCCGTCAGTGCTTTCTTCAATAACAACTGTTACCTCATATGCGGGCTTTCTCTTCTACTCAATTATCAAAGGCCTCTTCCAGACTCCGGGTGGTATGTCAATCATGGATGCTAGGGTGGCCAGTGCATCGGTGAACTTGTTCTACAGTCTTGGTATGTGGGTGAAGATCACCGATTCAAAGCACAGTATCAACTTCTCTAGTTCTTGATGATAAAGAATTAAGGTTAAGTCCCTGAATTTCCATTCTCCTCTTGCTTGTGAAACTACCAGTGCTGAATCTCTGATGACCTCCAACTTCTTTACCCCTAGTTCCAGGGCTGCCTCCAATCCAGCTAAACAAGCTTCATACTCAACTTGATTGTTGGTGACTTCAAAATTGAGCTTCAATGACAAGGGGACGTGTGATTCGTCAGGAGTGACAAGGAGGACTCCTATTCCATAGCCATATTGATTGGACGCGCCATCGAAATATAGAGTCCACTTGTCATCCTTGACTTTCATCAGCTATTTGTCAAGAAACTAGAACTCTGTGTCTTCGCCTCCTTCAATTGGTTGATCGATCAGAAATTCTGACACTAGGCCCTTGACTGACTTTTGGGTGACATACTTAAGATAAAAGTCTGATAATAGCAGCAACCACTAGGCTAGCCTTCCTGTCAGTGCCGACTTCTCGAACAAGTACTTCAACGGGTCCATTCGGGAGATGATGTTTACTGTGAAAGACAGCATATAATGCTTTAATTTTCGGGAAGCCCAAACTAAAGCCTAGCAAGTCTTCTCCAGTGGCGTGTATCGTATTTTCAACCCTGTCATCTTCTTGCTTAAATAGTAAATAACTTTTTTGATTCCAGATTCACCTTCTTGTGCTAGCATACATCCCATAACTGAATCAGTCACTGACAGATAGAAGATCAGTGGCCTGTCAGGTTTGGGAGGAGCTAGAATCGAAGGATTTTACAGGTACTGTTATACGGCATCAAAGTCGTCTTGGCATTTCTGATCCCACTCAAACTTGACTCCTTTCTTTAGTAATTAGAAAAATAGCTCACAGGTAGTTGTCAGTTTTGTGATAAACCGACTGATAAACTGTATTTTACCCAAAAAGCCCTGAACTTCTCGCTCAGTCCTTGGAGGAGGCATTTCCAAAATTTCTTTGATCTTTGAAGGGTCGACTTCAATGCCTCGTTGAGAGATCATGAATCTAAGCATTTTCCCGGCAGTGACTCCAAATGCACACTTCTGCGGGTGGAGCCGCATTTTGTACTTTTGGATCCTTTTAAAGAACCTTCGTAGTGCTGTGATGTGGCCATCCCGATCCTTGAATTTGACTATCATATCATCCACATACACTTCGACCACCCTATGTATCATGTCATGCAGTAAAGTAGTGGCAGCCCTCTGATAGGTTGCCCCTGCATTCTTTAAGCCAAATGGCATCACACGATAACAATAGGTGCCCCATGGCGTGGTGAATGTCATCTTCTCTTTGTCTTCGGGATCCATCAGAATCTGGTTGTACCCAGAAAAGCCATCCATGAATGATAGCAAAGCGTGCTCCGCGGTACTGTCTACTAAGACATCAATGTGCAGCAGTGGAAAAACATCTTTCGGGCTAGCCATGCTGAGGTCCTAGAAATCTATGTAGACTCGGATACAATCGTCCTTCTTCAGCACTGGAACAATGTTAGCTACCGATTTTGGATACGCAGTTACCATCAGGAATCTAGTATTGATCTGTTTGGCAACTTCTTTGATCTTCATAGCCCATTCTGGTAAGATGCGTCTTAATTTTAATTTGATAGGTTTAGTATCACGGTATAGAGAGATATGGTGTTGGACAATATTAGGATTAACTCTGGGCATGTCTTCGTAAGACTACGCAAACACAACTTTGAGTTCTTTTAATAAAATTATCAATTGCTCTTATTTGACTACGGATAAAGAAGAACCAATTTTCACATTTTGTGGGTTAGTTTCGTTACCCAAATTTATTGATAAAATTTTTTCAATTATTAGTTAGGCAAGCATTTCTTGTTCTCTTTTTATTAAAAATTTTATTTTTGCGGGAATATTCCCGTCGAATTTAAAATCGTCAGAAAGCATATGAAATAAATCGAACAAAGCAGAGTAACTGGAAATTTTGTTCATTTCATTAAAAGCATAGGGAATTACAAACTCGATGGTAAAAGCAAAAAGAGGAGCACCGACAGATGTGCCCTCGATTACAAACTCCGACTCAAACTTGGACTCAGGATAGACGCCATGCACGTTACAAGACTCAATGGTCCAATTCTTTACTTCTTTTGTGGCCGCATCGACGATAAGATAAGCTTGGTGTAGTCTACTGGTGCAATGAAACCCATCATTAAGCAATCTTGATTAGTCACCTGCAGCTGAGCCACCTTCTCATTAAACAGCACTTTCATGTCGACCCCGTCAAGCTTGTCAACCTAATCTTCCCCCTTGGCCTTCTTTTCTTCCTTTTCCCCTTCCACTATCTCTTCCTCTTCCGTGCCAGACAACTGATGGCTGAAAAAGATCTCCAACCCTGGCAGCCTTTGATTGGTTTCTTCGTCGACCCACGGCTCCAGAAAGCCATAATACGGGAAATCTTCCCCTTCTTTGTCGAAGTACCCGTTGAACGTCCTAGAATAATTGGCCTTTCGTCCCCTTCTAGGTGCTTTCAGATCTTCTTCTGTTGGTTTATACCCAAGACCAAAATGGTGCGAAGTTGGCAATACCTAAATGGGTTTCGGGATTCCTTGCTGCTTGCGTCCTAATCCCATGCCAGGGAAGAAGGACATTTTCTTCGTCATTATTATAGATCGCAGGTTGACATACCTTCTTCATTCATCAACATCTGAACAGCCTGTGCTTCATCAAACCAAAAACCACTGAGCAACACATCATTTCCACTATGCTGAACTTCCAACAGAGTTGTGCGCTCTCCTCCTCTCGGGAGATGAGTGTTGTCTTCTCCGTGAATAGTTAAAACTACCCCATTTCTTATCAGTTTCAGCTTCTGATGGAGTGTCGATGGTACAGCGTGGACATTTGGGCCATACAACAAAGGTCTTCCCAATAATAAGTTGAAAGATGCCGGCACATCTAGTATATGAAACTCGACCGACGTTTCCAAGGGCCTTACTAATATCGCAAACGACACCAGTCCCAGTACATCCCTCGTATTGTCATGCTTGGCATGAATTGCTCTGTTTTTAGTCCCAAACTGAGTGTTGTTCTGAGCGGACATACAGTTAACACAGATTCGTTATTGATAAGACTCACGGGGACCCATTTGTCTAGGCACTTAACGGTGATGTGTAGCAGCTTGTTGTGATTTCTCCCTTCTACTGGCAGATCTTTATCGGAAAAAGAAATGACTTTTGGTTCAATTGCCAGCAGGATAAGTCCAATCAGTTGCTCTGGGGTGGCTTCGATCAGAACGCTAGCTTTATTCAAAACCTTTAGCAGAGCTTGACTGTGTTTATGCGAGGCTATCAGTAGCCCCCAAATGCTGATGTTGGCTTGCGTCTTCTTTAATTGTTTCAGTATTACATCGTCTTCCTCTTCCTATTCATTTTCCTTCTCTTTTCCACTTGGTTGCCCCTTTTCCAGCTAGGCTGGCTTGAAATGTCGCCCGCTTCTAGTCTGATGTTTTATTCCTTCCTCGGGATCCCATAATCGTGTTATTATATCATTAGTCTGTCGCATCTCATTCACAGGCGGAGGTCTTTGAATGCCCATAAATTGCCTAAATTTGTGATTGCCATTCTTTCTCTTCTCTCCTCGTCATCTTCGATGTCCCATGTATTATCAATTTCTTCCCATATATCCTCTTCAATAAAGTCAACTTGCTGTTCCTGAGCGGCCCAAAAATTAGTCCACGCTGCTCCGTCGGACTTAAGCACAACTCTTACTAGCCAATAGGATTGCATTTCATCCACATATACCACTTCCATAAAAGATGAGGAAGGGTAATGCCATCAAACACGTGACCAAACCCATATGGTCGGGCTGGGCAATCCAAAGGCTAATTGTCTTCTTCGATGCGCTCCTCTTCTTCCAGTTGAAAAGCTGGGAATGTTGTCTGATACCACTCCTAAGCACCATCATTCAATTCCTCCATCCTGTCTCGACTGCCTCTAACCACGATAAATGAACATGATGTCTGATCCTCAGTTACTGAAACATGAGGGTGCGACAGATGCGCCAAACAGATGTGCTGACTCGGATCCTCTGATTCTCCCAGAGACATGTAATTTACCCCTGCCTGCCTGGCATGATTTGGTAAGGGGTTAGTCGTAACATTCAGTTTTGGAGAAGCAGATGGTGGCGGAATCACCTTGTTGTTGATAAGGTTCTGGATCTCATGTCAAAGCCATAAGCACTTATTAGTTAGGTGTCCATGACCTTGGTGGAAGGCACAGTATTGAGAAGCATTAAACCTCGGTGGTGGGGGATCGGGTACAGGCATGGGGTCCAATGGCTTGATAAGCCCCTTCTTGATGAGTTGACTCATGGCTGTGGATAATTAGATGTTGAGGGGAGTGAAGACCCTCCTCGACCTTTGTTGCTGTTGGCCATTGTCTGACTGTTGGGTATTATTGGATTACTGGGCCAAAGAAGATGGGTTCAGCAGGTTTACCACATTTGAACGAGACACGAGGTTTGTGGCAGCAGATTAGTTTTGGTTATTTGTGAGGAAGGTTCTCCTTGGTTTCTTGCTCGATTCAGCCTTCTCAATATCCCCGTACTGAATTGCATGTTCAATCTGAACCCCAGCATCAAATAACTACTCAAATGTGGAGAACGGCTGCGTGATCAGATATCGTTTCAGGGGAGCTTGTAGATTCTTCACTACTATCCTCACTTGCTCTTTCTCAGAGGGCCAATTTGTCATCTTTGCGGTTTAGCCCCTCCATCGAGTCAAGAAATCAACAAAAGACTCCTGGCTCTCCTGTCGAGTTGTTTCAAGCTCTCTAGTTGTGACATCTAGTTGGACATTATAGTTGTACTAACTGACAAATGTCGTAGCTATGTCCTCCCAAGTTTTGGTATTTGCTACATTGAGGGAGAGAAACCATTTTTGAGCTATCTTGGAAAGAGATCGGCAAAAGAGATGGGCGTTCAGCTGGTCATCAATTTCTATCGGTGACAGGGTACCGACATACATTCGGAGATGAATTCTAGGATCTCCGGTTCCATCAAACTTCTCCATGTCTGGCATTTTAAACTTTTCCAGTAGTTTAGCGTCAGGAAATAAACATAGCCCTCCCACATCTAGCCTGTATTCTTTGATTCCTTTAACCTTTCTTAAGACCTTCTCAATTCGGTTGATCTTCTCAACCAACGCAGATTCTCTAGACTGAGCAGTATTTTCTTCCTCGACTATCACCTGGCGAGGGACCCGTAGTGGTGGTGGAACAACTTGCGGCCCATCGAGAACCTAGTTGTCATCCCAGAAGTCTTCCCTAGTACCATTTGGGTCATCATGCTGTTCATTCACAATGGGCATACGGGCCTGAATCTCCCGAATCTGCGCCTGACATTGCACCTGAGCCTGGGTCTATTGCTCAACTGCTCCCTGCATATTAGTGATTGCCCTCATTAGGGCTGCCAGATTCACCTTATTTTTTGCCATTTCGATTGCCTATTCTGACACCCTACAGAGTCTACCTGTCACTAATCTTTTCCAAACTCGTGTTGACTATGCTTTCTCAGTCCTAATAGTAAAACCTCAGAGAAACCTATATCTCAAGAGCAGAATAACCAATATCAGATACTTCCCAGATAAAATTTTGACGACAGATAGCAAACAGTTCAGATACCAAAATGGCTGATCATAAATAGATACAAGCACTGAAACTGAAGCAATGCCCCTGTCGAGTCCTGATCACCTGAAAATATGAGGTGAAGGCTAGGGAAAAGCTCAACTAGATTCTAGAAGGGAGGTTAATCTAAACGGAGAAAAGGATATCACTCCAGCAAGAAAAAAATTCTAACCCTCGGGAGACCAATTTGAATCTAGGACTTTTAGCATAACGAAAAGGAAAAAGAACTGAATCTCAAAGGGTTCAAAATAAACTAGCCTAAACAAAGACAGAGGAAACCAACAACTCAAAAAGCACCCGGAGGAGAGAGAACCTATCCTAGAGGTTTCAAAATAAAATACGGGCATGAACTCGAGAAGAAAACTACGGCGCAAAAATCAGACATGGTAAGAAAAATAAGACCTGGGTAAGAACCCGAAGGCAAGACTAACCTAAAATAAAGGATAACAGAAAACCTGGACCTAACCGAGAAGGGAACTAGCATAAATTCAGGAAAAATAATCTTAACAATATACAAACAAAACATACAATGAAGGAAACACGCAATCCTACTAGGGTTAGCCGCACCTAATGGAGAGTTCTAAGTTCACTATATGTAAAAAGCCAGTTTTGGTCAATTGAACAGGGTACCTTCTGAATAGAGCCGAGTATATACCTCCTATGCCCGGAGTGGTACAGGACATGGTCAAACAGTATGCCTGAACTCTTTTACTACACCTATGAAAACATACAGTCAGTAAGGCTTACCTATCTTTCCAATAATTCTCGAAATGGATAAACGATCGGGGCATCGGGTCGACCAGGCAAGGGGTTGAAGAATAATGCACGTGCATGCAAGAATGCAAATGAGAAATACATATTAAGAACCAACGATGCTTTTGCGTCTAGCCCTCTTATTTGATTTTGAAAACCAATCTCCAGTAGAGTCACCAAAAAATACTATGGTGTCGGAATTTTGAGGGTTTTTGGAAATGTTCAAAAATATGAGATTCAAAAGATGTTTTGAAAAATATTTTGACACCTTAAAATTCAAAATTTGAAAACTCTTTTTTTGTTCAAAATGGAGTTGCCACTTAATTTTTGAGAAAAACTAAGAAAAACAAAAATGGCTACTGATCTTGAAAACATTAACAAGAGAAAAAGAGTTCGGGGGCTAAGGTACGAATCGGGAAAGGTGTTAGGCACCCCGTTAGCCCAACCGTAAGGTTGGCCTCTACTAATTATCATTAATTTTTTAATAAGATTTCTCAAACGCATACAACTAAAGAAAGTGGAGGCAAAGAGACAACATTCAAAATCAAATATGAAAAATATGTATATGGAACGCCAAATAAAATAAATACCATAAGAAAAATTCGAAGTCCTACGATATACAATTTTAACTAAAGAATACATGGAACACTCGCACATGCAATATTCACAAAAATAAGCTAACTATCATAATTTGCCTACAACACATGCTAGAAATTGTCAAAATTATATAGACATGGATTTGCTACAAAAAATAAATTAAACTATTCTAAACATGCTTGCAAGTGAAGAAATTAAAGCATATATTAATATGAAGAATTAGTAAAAGAAATGAAAAATAAAAAATAAAATATGCATAAAAAAATCATAAAAGAAAGTTTATAAAAGAAATTTATGAAAAGAGTTTTAGAAAAATGTCTTACTAGGAAAGGAGATTCTAACGATTTATATTCTATACTTAAAACAAAGGGAAAAGAAAACAAAAGAAAAGAAAATTACATTTAAAGAATAAGAATGATATTTAAAGACTTTTTACGGTTCTTGGGTTTAATAAAGAATAAGAAAGATAAGATGAGATAAAATATTATGAAAAAAAAGAAAATTGAGCTTTAAAAGAAAAATATGTACTAATATTAAAAGAAAAGAAAAGCTAATAAAGAGAAGATTAAATTAATATTAAGAGAAGAGAAAATCGGACATTGTTAGAAAAAGAAATTTGACTAATATTATAAGAAAAGAAAAGAAAATAAAAATGGTGCATTGAAAGGAAATTAAATCTAATATTGTAAGAAAAAAAAAGAACATTAAACTAATACTTAAAAGAAAAGAACATCAGATCAATATTACTAGAAAAGGAAAAGAAATGAAAAGAAATATTAGTAAAGAATATTAAACTAATGCTAGAAATATAAAAGAAATTAAAAATAACTATTTAACTTAAATGTGAAATGGAAGTGCATTATTATAACAATTAACAACATTATTAAGTTGTAATTGTTAAAATATGTTAGCACTAATTAATAATTTAATGAAAGAAAGAAAACAACAAATGTGTTAAGTGTGATTGTGAAGAAGTTAACAACTAACTAATACATAAGAAAATTACATAAGATAATTTAAATAATAAACAAGGTTAATTGCACAAATTGAAATTGAAAGTTAACCCGATCACTCCAGTAGAGAGAAAATGGAGTTTAGAAGGATCGGAGATTCGAACGAGGTACCTAAATTGTCGGGGAATCCTCAAGTTGGGAATGTACTTCAATAGGTCAATCCTCGGGTGGCGATCCAAGCAAGGCTTCAATGTAAGAAGTTCAGAGCTCGGTATTTCAGCAGGGCTTCAGCGTCAGGACTCAAAATTGTTCGACACCTCGGCAGAGCTTCACTCTCAAAACCTCACCCTCCAATTCTGTCCTCGAAAACGTACTAGAGGTACGGTATTTACAGAGTTTATCAACCAATGAGATGTTGCCACGTTTTGGGGACACGTCAGGCCATTTGGAGTTGACGGTCGTCACAATGCAAGTTGGCGGTCACCACAATGCAAGTTGGCGGTCGTCATGTTTTTGAAATGTTCCACCAAGTTCAATGGCGATCGCTACAATACATGATGGCTGTTGCTGGGTTAGAGGTGGCGGTCGCCACTTTTGGCTAAGGGTTTTCAAGAGGTTCTATTGGCAGTCGCCACAATGAACATGGCGGTCGCCTTACTTGGGCAGCAAGTTTCGATGGTTCGACCAAATTTTATTTGTTTGAAGGTTCCGGGTTTAAATACCGAGCTTGGATCACTTCCCGAGGACTGTACTAAGGCACCATTCCACTTGTTTTTATCATCGAATTTGCCTAAGATTAGGAGAGATCAAATTGTGGTGTCTACGAGATGCAGTCTTTTAAGTCAAATTAAGCTATTTTAACAATATATGACTTTATGATTTATTTTGTTGTGTATAAATTTTAATAATGATTTGTTTACTTTTTTTGATCTATAACACTATATTATTATGTATATTACTTGTTCAACAAGTATTGGATCAACATAATACTTAATTTAATACATTTTTCATCATTTTAAGTTAAAAAGAAAGCAAAAAGTCACTTTTTGGCACACTTCCCAAGGTGGTCGGCCACTAAGGGGTATTTTTGGTATTTTTGATATTATTTTGTATTTTAGTACTTAATTGTACTTAAATCCTTGATTTAGTGTATCCATTCGTCAAAATTTAAGTTTTTAAGACTTTTTGCTGTACTTGGGGCAAAATAGTCATTTTACCATATTTGTGAGGATTTTTTTATTTTTAACTCATTATTTCATGATATTTACTTCATTTAGAATGTTGGGTGACTCTCCGGGTGTTAAAGTTTTGTTTCTTGAGTTTTGGATCTTGTTGGGGTTTTCGGGCTGAACTTAGGGTTTTCGATTGGAGTTAGGGTTCTGAACTTCTTTTGTGTTCTTTGGTCTCGTGGAAAATCTGTCACTAACACTAGGGTCCAAGCAAGGTCTTTACATGGATCGTTATCAACCGGGATGTTACAACTAGGGTCGGTACCGGATCGTTAAAAACTACCCCCCTTAAGAAAAATTTGGTCCCTGAAATTTCACCCCGTACTTCATCGTATGGAAGGTTGAGGATGATTTACTATCATTGTTCCTTCTCGTCTCCAAAGTTGTGTCCTTATTTAATTGAGTTGTTCTTTATAGTGGGTGCGGATAAGGTCGAGTCTATATGTTTAGCACTTAGAGTAAAGGTTGTTTTGTCCTACTAACATCTTAAACTAATTATTACCTAATCTTTAAGGATCATGTCACATAACCAACTAGTCCCAAAAAGTTCGTATCTCTGTCATGTTAGTTAGCCTCTTCCCATTAACTATTACTTCTACATCTTTGGGGTCCACTTGAATTTCTTCTCCAGATATAACATGATTTAAAAACACCATCCGATCTAATTAAAACTCACACTTACCAATGTTTACATACAACTTGTGCTTTCTCAAGACCTACAAAGAATCTTCAAATATTTTCTGCGTACCTCTTTACTCTAAGAATATAACCGAATATCGTTTATCAACACAATTACAAATTGGTCTAAGAAAGCTTCTGAACACTTGATCCATCAAATCCATAAACACAGCAAATACATTCGTTAACTCGAAAGGCAACACCACAAATTCATAATGCTCGTAACGAATCCTAAAGGCAATCTTAGGTATATTTGACTCCCGCGCTTTCAATTTGTGGTATCATGACCACAGTCTATCATAAAGAACACGTTGGCTCCAAAACACAACTTACATTGAGTACGACTTCCACAAGCGATCATACGTCTCAAAACTAGCCCACCATCAAAACTGATTTCAAACATTCTCCACTTCTGTCTGGAAAGACTCTCACTCTACCAAAAACCAGCCCATTTCCATATACAAACGTACATCGAAGAGTACTTCCTAATCGACTAACGACTACTCACTTGAAATCACATCACCCCTTTGTGTTGGACTACTCTAGCCTTACAACCATCAAGATTAATACCGCCACTTGAACCTAATGAGTCACTAAGGCTAAACAAACCTCACAGATTAAACGCACCCTAGGTATAAGCATACCCATACGAATCCAGTCAGAACCTCGTCACATATTTCCTTCACGTACGTACCATCCACCCTACAGTCCTTTAACTTTATAGTATTAACTCTTGATTATAAAGTCTCTTATCATCATCACTTAATCCCTTTACACACTTTCTGCCACACAATGGAATTAAGAGCCATTTTTGCACTTTAATTATTTTATCTTATCCGCATTCTACCAAGACACTCCATTCACTCAAGGTCAATTACAAAAATCATACCCATAAATTCGTATAGTCTTACTTACGCTTTCACACTTCTCATCCAAATGCTTATTCCTCCCACGTACTCACATTAAGTTGCTACGCAACTCCACCAGAAACAATAGAATTATATCACCATTCAACTTCTCATACATAGAGTTTACACGTTCTCATAAAAAATTTGTTTCTCTATACCAGCAACATCTACTCACCAATTTAAACAAACTTGCTCTAACGAGTCACACCACAAACGGTTTTCAAAAGCAACTTTCTTGCGACTCACATCAATTCCACAACAAAAATCGAATACCAACTCCATAACAGTTAGATAGTCTAGACGCCAAACGAATACAAACTAATACTTTAAGAACCTACCATGTGAACAACTCGGTCTGTTTAAAAATGCAAACTCCAGCCCTCAAACAATCTTCAGCGTTAATGGGACTAACTGTTTTCACAAACTCCTTAGCACCTAATTCCTTGAATTATTTAACTAAAGAGTTACCAGTCTTTGAGGTGATCTTGATAATCCTGATGACGAAGTCTGTAGTCATATGCTTCAATTTTCTCTCTAGTCTTTCCAATGGTTACGCTATTCCTCTTGGCCTCTACCGTATGTTCTTGATGTGCTAGAACATTGAGTTTGAATGTCTCTTCAATAACTAGATTATTTTCTCTGGCGGTTGGTCATTCTAGGGTAAAACGAACATGATAAAAGATATAGTTGTGGTAACTACCTAGTCATGTGATCCATTATGACTTGGAGGTTAATTCTTCATCAAACTCCAAACGTTCATTGTTGTGATCAAGATTCTTCATTCTTTGATAGTGATGGCAAAAATCCAGACTCTAACACTTTGATGGGATGGTCGGCGTGAATATCGATGTATATAGACGTACCTCCTTTGCTACCAGACTAAGGTTATCGTGAGTTCGAGGCTGTTTCTCATTTTTCACTTTCTTACTACCAGTGTGAATCTTTTGATTCTCGATTTATCTGATGGGTGGGTCAGCTATGAACTAGTCTGGGGAAGTTTGAATTGTGCCATATGGTGGTGTCGCGAGTCCTTTGGTGTGAAACTGCCATTTCTAACTTTAAATTGCTGATGGCATGGTCTTATTTGTCGGGACCTTTGAAAAAAAATATATAGTTAGTTGAATAAGCCCTTACTTAACCATTCTTGCAAACGGGAGTCTTGATCTTCAAAACTTTGTTAAACGCCGATGTTGACAGATATTCTAAGCCGTGACATCAAGAAGAATTCTGCTTCATGCTTGAAGAGGTATTACGAGGTTTTCGTGCATCGTCTCAGTTTCCCGTGAAAGCGCTTAAGGCCTAATAACGTAATATCCTGACGATCGTTGTTACTCATAGGTCTATAAGGAAAGATTTTGAAGGTCGACAGTCAAAAATATGCACGGGATTAGAACACCATAGGGTGGAACCGAGGTGGTTCAAAGATAGGTTGGATTAGAGTAAGGGGTCAAGGCTAAGGCAATCATTGTTGACCCAGATTGAGAGGTCAATTAAGGCTTAGATGCATTGGACATAAGATAGGTTGGATGAGGTTAAATGGTCATGGTTAAACTAATTATCGTTGACACAAATTGAGTGGTCATTTGGGATTCAAATGTAGGAGAAACAAGAGGAGGATAGTGAACAATACTTTAAATAAGTGTCCCCGAAACTAATCCAGTAACTTTAGATTATGATAAAATAGATGTTTAAGCAAAAGGGGCAGCCAAACTAGATATTTTCCCTGTAGTTACATCGGCCTAATGTACTTCAATTCAAGCATCAAAGTCTACTTCCCTGGTAAAGATTTCAAGAGTGTACGAAGATTCAAAAAATCACTACAACAATTGTGGTTTCAGGATCGAGTGAAGTGAACGATGGTAGAAAATTTTATCAACATCGAATGTTTAGAACGGGTACTTAACAAAGAATTGATATCGAGTTCTACAAGAGAAGAGTTAATTCACGGATGATGACTTGAATTGGAGAAGAATCAAATGTGATTACCGGTCATTATTGCGGCATGAAAACTTAAAGACAATGGTACTTTCTAGGATTAAATTTTGAATAGGGTTATCAACAAGGCTTAGATGCATTAGAGTTACCGACGAATGACACTTGATGGTACCGTTGAGGATCGACGATATAAGAAGGAAGGATAAGCAAAAGAACTTCAAAAAGTTGACATCAGGGCTTGGGGTAATAGAGAAAAGGACTTATAAGGATGAAGTAGCGGGGTTTTAACGGTGTCTCTTGAGGTGATATCTAAAATTTTTCCTAGTGCGTACTCTTATCTACCCCCTTAAAAGAAGATAACTTGTTGCATGAATCTGCAATCTTTGATCTCAATGCCCTTCCTCGTCTTTTGCATGTAGATTCCTTACTATTCCCAAACTTGGTATTGTCCTAACATGACTTGTTATAAGACTTATACGTAGCAGATTTTAATTCTTATAACGTATAGATGATAATAATAATTAATACAACGCATTATATAGAGCTCCAATGCGACAGAATGCTTGGTTTCCAATAACCCAAGGTCTGAAGGTTCACTAAACCTAGGCTCTTATACCAACTGTGATACCCCGTCCTCCGTGCACGTCGGGATATACATAAATACAAATAAAAGAATATTCTAACAATTCATTCATATTTACATACGTTAATAATTACATAATAAAGGAGTTCTAAACCGTTCAAAAGTATATAACTATTATAGTTTCACCAAGAAATTTTAAAAATTACACTAAGCACGGGAAAACTGAATATAAGAACAAAAGCAATGGTCTCAACTCCTCAAAATGCATCAACGAGATCCGTGTGTTCTTGGAACTCACCTTGTTCTTCCAACTCTTCTCCTCCCTTTGGTATGACTTCCTCCTAGAACTCCTCCCCACCTGTGGCACGAATGCCATGAGCCAAGGTCCAGAAGCAAAACACTCTAATCTTCTAACTAATTTCACGGCACAAAATTCACCACAACACAAACCATATAACACCAGTACAGTTTATAGTCAAGGAGATAGACAAATTTATGACATGATAGCAGATAAATCAATAAACATGTGCATATGAGATGCCGTGTATGTAATGCAGATGTCCAACCCAACATAACCCATCCCGATTATAAATCAACCAATCGAATTTTGAGTGGCACCATTATGTTCTCGTACATTAGGTTCTTGTACATTAACGTTCCCGATCACTACCGCGTTAGCGACAGTTTGGCTCAAGACGTAACACGGCTCAAGAAGTAACACGGCTCAGGACATACATGGCCCAAAGTTAACATAACCAATACAATAATCCGAATGGCACCATTATGTTCCCATATGTTAGGTTCTCGTATATCAACGTTCCCGATCACTACGGCGTATAGTGGTAGTTCGGCTCAAGACGTGATACGGCTCAGGATGTAACACAACTCAAGACATACATGGCCTAAATTTAACATATCCAATACAATAATCTGAATAGCACCATTATGTTCCTGTACGTTAGGTTCCCGTACATCAACGTTCCCGATACTACGACGTATGGCGATAGTTCGGCTCAAGACGTGATACGACTCAGGACGTAACACGGCTCAGGACATACATGGCCCAAATTTATTCATACTTGATACAAAAATCTGAATGGTACCATTACGTTTCCATACGTTAGGTTCCCGTACATCAGCATTCCCGATCACTGTAGCGTATCACGGCAGTTCGGCTCAAGACGTGAAGTGACTCAGGACATAACATGGATCAAGACGCATATGGCCTATTGTCAACACCTCCATCAACCAAGATACACTTACCAAGATATAAAGGCTTGCCTTGCCCCACATCAACCACATCAAGATACAACTTAAAAATATATAAGGGGATAACCCACAAGACGCCTCCAGTGCCACAATCATGATGCCCATGGTATAACAGCATGTATTCCGAAGCACAACTAACAATGGCATGCGTTATAATCACCATATATTCACAAATAAGAACTAATTAACTAATCATTGTATAAAACTTGGGTCTCACAGTAAAGGATACTTAAATCACACTAAGCAATCGTAAGGCCAAATATCAAGTATTAAATTAAAAGAGCTAACAAAGTTTTTGGGTATCTAGACTTGGAATCAAGTTATAAATTTTTAAACATCATTTAGATAAAAATATTTTCTGCAACTCTCATGTTTAACACCAAGGCCAAAACCTAAGGCAAATAGGTGAACAAAACATCTCAAGTAAAAACGGTTCAGCACTTTTCTCAAGATTTTACCAAAAACATGCTTCTGTTGGTCTCGGTTTTGGGATAACAGAAAAAGTCCAAATGAGCCCATTTTTTAGTATGTTCTAGTTCAACAAGTCCCCTACAAGTTTCATGTTTAGAGCTAAGGGTAGTTGTTTGAAACAAGTTAGATGTTTTGGCCATTTTAAAAAGTAGGTTCTGTAAGCCGCCAAAACTCAGCAGAGCTGGTTTTGGACAGAGGGTTTGAAACAGTTTTGGGGTATCATCCCGAGGATTTAAGATCTGATTTTAAGACAGAAAGTACTTCAATATGTGAGCTACAATATTACTGTAGACCACTTCTGAAATAGGTCACTAAAAATAGGGGTTTTGGGCTATATAGAAATAGGTGACAGAAGTGTCCCTTGAGGGCTGAAACTCAATAGAGAATTTCAAAGGGATTTTGACCTATCCAAACTCAATATTTTGTACTCATTTTTGGTGGATAGATAGATATACATGTTTTATACACCTTTCATGTTTTGACCAAAGTTTGAATCGCACTTTAAACTAGGGTTTCTAAGTCAGTAGTGTCGACTGGTCGAAAAATGACACACTTTGGTAAAATTGTAATTTCTCGAGTTCTACTTGTGCAAAAGAGTTGAAACCAACTTTGGATAAAAGATAACACAAAAATATAAATTTGAACATAAAGAACATTCTTAGATCAATTTTCTAAATTGAGTTATGGCATTTCAAATCTCATTGCAGAAACATTAAAGTTCTCAAAAATTAAACCTCTTAGGGTTCAAGTCTTCTACTTATGTCATGTCAAGTTTTGTTCAATTTCTTTGCATGCTTGTATTTTAGACTTTAATATCAAGTCTCCATCACACTTATAAACCATCAAACTCAAAGATAACAACACACAACAACATCTCATATCATTCAGAAACATAACATCCCCTAATTTCCAACTACGACGCCTTTTCGGTTTGATTTTGGTTCTTGGTTCTTGGAGTGTTTAAAGGGATGTGTTGGGGGATATTTTGAGGGATCTTAGACACAATATTTAGAGGCTTTACTTACTTATTTTGAGAGATCAAAGAAGGGCGGAGGGTTGATTTGGACTTAGCTTTCGAAAATCTCCTCGGTTTCTTCCTTTTCCTTCCTTTTTCTTCCTCAAACTCACGTTAACTCTCAAGATCAAAGTGTTTCTGGTTCCTCTCCCTCTCTTGCACGAAAATAACATATGGATAAGGGGGTGTTTGGCTCTCTTTATATAGGCAAGGCTAGGGGACATGTGGGAGACAAAAAGGTACCTTTGAAAGACTTTTTCTTCTTTTAATTAAATGAGATATGAGGTGAATTGAATGGGTGCAACTTTTGAGGTCTAAGAATAAGATATGGGGAACATAAATACAGCTAGGGGTCATTTTGGAGGAAAAAAACCTGACCCCACATCAATAAAGGGGTTTTTCATTGGTTTGCGTGCCATTTTGTGCAAAAAAATGCATCAAAAGTTAATTTGATGTATCTTTTTGGTGTCTTTTTCTACTGAAACTTATTATTTTAATATTTTTATAAAAAAATATAGTATTTTCATGTATTATCATAGATTTCATAGAAATTGATTAAATAGATGTATTCTTTTAAGTCAACTTAAGCTATTTTGACAATATATAACTTTTTGACTTATTTTGTTGTGTATGAACTTTAATAATGATTTGTTTACTTTTGTTAACCTATAACACTATATTATTATGTATATTACTTGTTCAACAAGTATTGGATCGTCATAATACTTAATTTAATACATTTCTCATCATTTTAAGTAAAAAAGAAAGCAAAAAGTCACTTTTTGGCACACTTCCCAAGGTGGTCGGCCACTAGGGGTATTTTTGGCATTTTGATGTTATTTTGTATTTTACTACTTAATTGTACTTAAAACTTTGATTTAGAGTATCCATGTGTCAAAAATTAGGTTTTTAAGACTTTTTGCTGTACTAGAGACAAAATAGTTATTTTACCCTATTTGTGAGGATTTTTTATTTTTAACTCATTATTTTATAATATTTACTTCATTTAGAATGTTGGGAGACTCTTCGGGTGTTAAGGTTTTGTTGCCTGAGTTTTAGACTTTGTTGGGGTTTCTAGGCCGAACTTAGAATTTTCGATTCGAGTTAGAGTTCTGAACTTCTTCTGTATTCTATGGTCTCGTGGAAAATCTGTCACTAATACTAGGGTCCGGGCAGGGTCTTTAGACGAATCGTTATCAATCGGGTTGTTACAATTAGGGTCTGTATCGAGTCGTTACAAATTGACCTTGGTGATAAATATAAAAGTTATAGGAAATAATTTTATCTTATTGGTGTCAAAGTTTTAGAAATTAAATCAATGTCTAAGTGCTTCGAAACACTGTCGCAACTTAAAAATTAGCAATTAAACTTGTACCTAAAATTGGCTAAGTGTTTGAATTGTGTGTTACTTATGAGACTTGAGTGTGTGAACCTTATATGTACTTTGTGAGTAATTAGTGTATGAAAATGATGCTTTTGATGAGATGAACTCATGCCAATAGTTCGAGTCTATGTTGCTTAAATTGTGATTATGCTTCACATGCTTGTACTTATTGCTTTAGCAAGTTGTACCATGTGCTATGTAATTTTTATATACGATGCAATGATTAATTGTTTACGAGAGGCATATTGCACATCATGAGCATTTTTCCATTTCATCTTGGGTTATTAGAGTCTCCTTCGTATCTTTCGATTGGGTTTGGTGACATGAAAATCAATTATTCAGTGGTTGTGGATCTATGGCGTCCCTGGTTTCCATATGTGATATTGAATTGGAGGTTTTTATTATAAAAGGGGGATTTAGGCACCATGGGTTCGTCAATAGCTTTAATTAGACTTTGGATTGACCCTTAACGAGCATCCTAGTACTTAGGGTGGGATCAGTTTGTCCTGATAAGGATGGATAAAACTAGTTAGCCCCCACCCACGCCGTTGCCATTGAGTAAAACGGTTGATACATGTAGCCAAGGCGAGCGTTTACTTTTCGTAACGAGGCTAGGATAGGGTAAGTGATTAGTATACCATTAAGTTTACTCTGTAATTCTAGACATGAAATTCATGATATTGTTCTGGAAGTACTTGGGGTTGGGCATTTGCATTGCATATATTTGCATCATGCACTCACACTTATGTTCTTACATGTGCTCACCCTGTTGAAAATGATAACTTGCCTATATCTCTATTCTCTTAACTTTTCATTGGGCATTATACGATATGTATCGTAGAATATCTCATTCTGAGTTTGTTAGACGGTTTAGAAAATTTGCATCTGGGCTCTGGCTCATGGCATTCGTGCCACAGGTAAAGAAGAAGGACTTTTTGAGGAAGGCGTGTTCGTTGAGGAAGAAGACCACAAGGAAGGGGGAGAGTGGTAGGAGTCGGTTAACCCCAACGACGCAACTTGAAGATGTAGGATGTCTACCTTTTGATCTTTTTGTTCAGTTTTTTTTTCCACGAACGTAATGTAACTTTTGTTAAGCTTTTTGGATGACTGTACTTATTAAGAATTTTGAACAATCTCTGAACCGTTAATGATGTAGTAGTTACCTTATGTATTTATGAACATTCGGCTAGAATATGTCCCTTATTTATAATTATATATGTCCCAACATGCCCAAGAAATGGGGTGTCACAGGTCGGTTCGCACGCCATTATCACAAGTCGGTCCGCACGCCGTTACATACGTCCCTTATTTACCTTTTGTAATGAGGCGAGGATAGGTTCAGTGATCAAGTGCCATCAAGTCTACTATGTAATTTTCAGTGTGAAATTCTTGATATTGTTCTGGATGTATGTCGGGCTAGGCAATTGCACTGCATTCATCTGTATCGCGCACTCGCACAATTGTTCTTATAAATGGTTGCCCTGTTGAAAATGATAAATTGTCTATCTCTATGCGCTTAAATTTGTATTGGGTATTATACGAAATGTATTGTAAGATATTTTGTTGTGAGTTTGTTAGACGATTTAAGAAATTTGCTTCTAGGTTTCAGCTCATGACATTCGTGACACATGTGAAGAAGAAAAACCATTTGAAGAAGGCGGGTTCATTGAAGAAGAAGCTTTTGGGAAAGAGGGAGAGTGGCAGGAGCCAGCAGATCACAACAGTGCTGCTTGAAAACGTAGGATATTTATTTTTTGCTCTTTTTGTTCAGTGTTTCACAGACATAATGTAATTTTTGTTAAGTTTTCTGGACAACTTTAATCATTAAGTACTTTGAACAAATTCTGAACTATTAATGATATAGTAATTATCATATGTAATATGAATGCTTGGCTAGAATATTTTTCTTATTTATAGTTACGTATGTCCCGACGTGCCTGGAGGATGGGACATCACATTTTTCTTGTGTCAATGTTATGGAAGTATGAACCGGATCTAGCTCACGTTCTAAACTGGGAAGAACTCCATGTCAATGAGGATGCCACATTTGAAGAAAGACCAGTAAAGATACCCGACTGATGCGACAAGATCCTCAGAGGGAAGACGAAGATGAATCATCCACAACTATTCTCAGACGAAGATACGATACGAAATTTTGAAGATAAAATTTATTTTTAGGAGAGTAGATTGTAAGGACCCATTTCCAAACCATAGAACCAGTAATAGTAAACCAATAGAATCTTACATCACACTAAGATTAAAAATCCTAATATGCTCAAAAACCTAAGAATCTAAAATTCGAGAGGCAAAAACTCTAATGCAAGGAAGGAGTCTCAAAACCCTACAAATTATTAAATTATCCTAAATTATTAAATTAAAATCATAAAATCTCATAAAAAAGTGTAAAATTACCATTTTGCACCTAAGATAAAAGAAAGTTTTTAAAATTCAAAATTTTGGCCAATGGACAACCCTAATTCAAGAGTTAAATGAAAACAAAAAACAAAAGACCAAATAACAAACAAAATGATCGAAATACCCCTCTATGGAAGCCACACCTAGGACTTTGTGCCAATTTTTTTTTTTGTATTTTATGCTCAAAATTAAGAAAAAAATATACAAATCAAGTATCGCTATAACCCAAAAATGTCTCAACAAGTAATAATGATACTAATATAAAATTATGTCCACAAAAGCAAAACAAATCATTTTAAACCCCTTACCCACCAAATCATCATATAATGTCAAATTGACACATTTTGACAAAAGAGCTTGATTTAATTTATGTGCCAACACATAATTAATTAAATGATACCAAAATAATAATAAATTATAAAAATAATAAACTAATCATAAAGTTACTAAAATAATTCTTTCCTATATAAAAAAAGACCAAAATCGTATATCAAGTTAATTGTTTGAAGCTTTTCTTGAACAATGTAATATAAATATATCATTAAAATTCTAAAATAATGCAATAAAATAACAAAATCTACATACTTGGAGAACACCCCACCTTGGCCGAATTACCCCTCCCCTTTTTTTTTTCTTTCCTTGCAAAAATTCTCCATCACCTCTCGTTCCACCAATCAACTTGTGTGCATGCCCTACACATCTCTATCACTCTTCCACCACCATCATCACCTCCACCACCAAGGGACTCTATAAAAACCATCACTCCACCACCAAATTTTAGCACATAAAGAGAGAAGTGAGGCTCACTAGAATTTTTACTCCTGCGGGTGTTTTGGCCTCATGGGATGTACCGAATATCTATTGTTTCTTGAAAATATTATTTTCTTTTCAAAACAAGAAAATTCAAGATATCTAAACATTTTTTTTAGAAAAACAAAAAGAAGGCTGCGGGTCTTTTAAAAACGTAACTAGAGAAAAAGAGTGTTCCAGTGCTAAGGTACGAAATGAGAATGTGTTAAGCACTCTTTTTGTCCAACTGTGAACTTAGCCTCTACTTTGTCAATATTAGTTATGTTGTAAATTTATAGAGGTAACATATACAGAACGAGAGGTTGAAGAGAGTTCAAACAATTATAAGCAACGAAATAAAATCCTTACTATGATGCCTAGGGTCATACAACTTGGCTATTATTTATAGATATGATACACGTATCATTTGAGCAAAGTAAAGTGAAAAACATGCAAATTGTTGGAGGCAATACTGCCTAAATCTTTGCTTTTACAAACGATTATCTAAAAAAATTAACTAGACTGGCAAACGCCAAAACAGGTTCCAGATAAAACTTTTGATGACGAACGATCAAAATAAAACATGTGCATCCAAAGTTAATTTAGAAGAATACTCTTTTACCGGTCAAATCTTCAACTATGATTTGAATCCAAGTTGAAGCTCCTGTTATTAAATGGTTATCGAGAACTGGTACTGGCAGAACCTAGACAGCTTTAGTCTTACAAGATAAGTTATGAAACTGGTTTAGCCTACCGTATATTTATAGGGTTACAGCAGGGACCTTGAGAGTAATTACGAGTAAGACTTCTAGTAGAATACAGATACGTATCAGCGGTTTCCGCAATTAAGCAAAATTCATAGCGGTATCTGCAATTATGAAAAATCAGCAGCGATTTTTGAAATTTTTATGAAACACTGAATTACAGTTCACACCACTAAAGAACTATAATTGCACTATGATCCATAATCTCAAGACCTTCTTGCATTGAGCTCCTGTTATTAAATGCTTACCATTTCTCCCCACGTTAAGATTTTCGATACCTGCTAATTAAATTTAATTATTGACAATTTAATTTAATCAACATTTTGATATTCGTTAAGCTCTTCCACATAACTTATTTGACCGACAGATAACCAAATCCACCTACATGGTTTAACTTAATCAAAACTTATAAGCTTCCTTAAGGGGGTATCATCAATCTCGATCTTTCGGGACGTAGATTCTGTTAATAATTAATATTCGCCATATAAATAGTACTACTATCCAGCTCACCGGGAATATAGACCTAGATAAAATCGCACCTTCTAATTAATCAAAACAACGAATATTAAATATACACAAATCAATAATTGTTTCATGATTAAGATGATAAGCACTATTTATAATAACCTTAGAATGTGAATTAATTTATATAGTCAGTATAAAATTAATTAACCAAAATGTCCCATTCAATATACAAAAAGTGTACTAGCACAGGGAGTCGAAAAAATAGACGACGCTATTATCTATTTTCCATAATCAAGACAGACCTACTGAAACTCTGTGCTACAATCGTACCGATGGTATGTCCATTTCTATCTAAACTGTGAACATAAAACTTATATTCTGCAAGAACCTAAAATATGATCTTTTATGTGCAAGCCGTACTCTACAAATCAGATTAAATATTATACAGAATATCGAACATCCATGCATAACATTAAAGAAATGATACACATATATTACTCATAAAAATTCTCATAAAATAAAAAATTATTTTTATTAAAATTAAATAAAATACTAAAAGCATGGTTTTCAGTATACCAACTCTAACAATCTCACACTTATACTCAAAATCATGCTACCATACATCTGACTCTAATACCCTCTATATGACTATCAAAAATCTTAGTCGGTAAGCTCTTTGTAAAAGGATCTACAAGATTATTCCCTGATAGAATATTGGTCACAACAACATCACCC
This sequence comes from Heliamphora exappendiculata, assembly GCA_034768845.1. Lineage (NCBI taxonomy): Eukaryota > Viridiplantae > Streptophyta > Magnoliopsida > Ericales > Sarraceniaceae > Heliamphora > Heliamphora exappendiculata. The sequence goes on from JAOTRH010440013.1 coordinate 45,653, forward strand.
CTCAGCAAGATTGTCTCTTAATGTCAGCTCTATAACTGATTGAAAATGTGACGATCGATTTTTAAATAATAAAAGAAGAAATACAAAGTAATTAGTTAAAAGAAAATTTCAAAATTTAATTCCTAACAAAATTTTATATTTAATTTTAAAATTAAAGTTCAAAAGCTTACATCAATTAAGAATTTTCAATAATTAAACAATGAGACAAAAATACATTATCTAGTTAAAAAAAATTTATGTAAATTTTGACTACACGATAATTCATAAAATAATATAAAAAATTTATTTCAAGTTTTTGAGAATTTTCTAAACATAAAATTTTATAGCTATTAAAAAGGTTAGAAATCGATAAACCGCAACAAAAAAAAATTTAAATAAAAAATTCTAGTGAAAATTTTAACTATACTATAATTCATAAAAATATATTAAAAATTTATATTTAAATTTTTATATATTTTTTAAATTAAAAATTTTACATTAAAATTTGACGAGGTATTAAAAATTAGCCCACAGTACACTCGGCAATTTTAGTACATGCTCTTTGACACGTTGGGGGACACCTGTCCCCAACGTTTGCCTAAAAATACCCATTCCCGTTTGAAGCTTTGCCCCACAAAAAAATAACTGAGCTTCGGTAGAAGCTTTGGTTACATCAAGCCATTTTGAGAGAGTTTCTAGAAAGAGATATAATATTATATATAGTCAAATATGCTCCAAACTCCCAGCAACCTTCAGTGAAAAGAATTAAGCTTAAAAGAATTAAGCTTCAAACAAGAAGCTCAGTAACAGAAGCTGAGGAAGGAAAAGCACGACGCCGCGCCACCACCGCGACGCACCAGCCTCCACCATCGGGGACGCTGCACCACCGGCGCCACCTCTCTACTCCGGCGACCCCAACTCTGGCGAGCCGCCAGACTTTCTTTCTCCTCTTTTTGTCGTTCTCTCTCTCTCTGTGTAAATCTCCCTCTTCCCCTCATTGTAATCTTTCTCTCTCTCTCTCTCCCTCTCTCTCTATCTCTCTCTCACACTCTCACAGTGCCGCCACTCACCACCACCGCACCCGAACACCACCCTCACTTGCTCCACCCCTTTACCGAAAGAACCCGAGTATTTCCCCCAAATGCATGAACTGTGGGTGTGATTGTGTGTGTTTAGTCATTAGTGCTCACTGTGTGTGTTCTTGGAATTTTTTTGGGACCGTTTGATTGTTTTACAATTTATTGATAAGTTTTCGTTAAAAAGCTAAAGTAATCATAAAAAAAATGATAAAAAGACATTTTTTCTTTACGAAGAATAAAATTTTAATAAACTTAGAATAAAAGAAATTTTATTGGAAATAAACCAAGTTTTAACTAGGTGTTTTAAAATAAAATAACTTGGAAGATTTTCTTGTATCAAAATTTTTAAAAGTTAACTTAAGTTCACTTAAATATTCTTTTAGCGTTAAATCTAAGTTTTTTTTTGGCTAAAGTTAAAAAAGAAGGATATGATAATTTATTAAAATTATAACATTTGGTGGTTTTGCATTCTATCCACAAAGAATTTTGTTATAGTAAGTGACTTTTAAAATAATAGTTCTTCCTATTTGGTTGCATGCTATAGGTTTAAATTATAAATAAAATTTTAAAATAAACATTTTAAATTAAGTTATAGCAAAAATTATGAACATATCACTCAAAACTTTTCCCTTATTATGATAGTGTAAAATTGTTTCTTAATATGGTTAAAAGACCTTGTCTTTTTAGGTTAGTTTAAGTAAAAGAAATCAAATAAATAATAAGTTTTCTTATTTTTACAAAATTAGTATTTTTATGGGTCTAATCTTAAAATAAGAATTCGAAGCAAAGGAGTTACTATTTTGAAAATAATAATAAAATAAATCAAGGTTTAAAAATATAAATTGCATAATTTTTCTAAAGATTATAAAATTAACAAAATTATACTAAATAAATTGTATATCTCATTTTGTTTTACAAGATAAAACAACGAACTATGAGTAATTTTTTAATAATAGTATTTTGTGTGGTGTTCTCTAGATCAGAAGTCTTGGGAAAGAATAAATCGACTGTGTTTTGATTTAATAGGTGAGTTTTTAGATATTTTGTTTTTCTTGTTTTTTCTTTACATGTTTATGATATCTCAAAATGAAAACTAAGTTATGAATATTTACTATATTTTTATTACGCTAGTAAGCCACTGAACACATGAGTTTTGAATACACAATAAATATATTGATAAAAGTTCGAAAAATCTCAACTCAGGGGACAGTAAAGATACCAAAATGTCTCTACTCGGGGGGACGAAAAAATAATACCGAAAGGTCCCTACTCTAGGGGGACGAAAAAATAATACCAAAGGTTCTTACTATTGGAGGACAGAAAAATAGCACCAAAGGTCTTTGTTCTGGGGAGACAGAAAAATAACACCAAAGGTCCCTACTCGGTGGACATGACAACAATACCGAAAGGTTCCGACTCGGGGGCAGAAAAATATCGAGGGTTGGATGGAATAAGGATGAAAATTGGTATGATGTTTGGTACAAAGTAAAAATGTTCTAACTATATAAAATTAAATTTGGATAGTTTATGGCAAACTAGAAATCTTAATATCTATGCACTCACACTAGCATTGCTAACGAGTTGATAAAATTATAACAGGTGACGCATAACTGGAAGTTAAAGGAAAGCGGGAGGAGAATTTCATTTTGCTATCTCTCTTTATTATCTAAATTATGAACGTTGTCATCCTTCTAGTTGTATATGTAAAGAAAATATGAATGTTGCATGAATACACTTTAGTACGCTCTGGGATTTTCATTTAAAATGAGATTCTGTGAAGCTTAAACGGAAAAAGTTAAGATTTTTAAATAAATCATTTTCTCATTTATTTTCGAAAAATTTTCCTAACAAAATTCTCTTTTATAAATAAAAAGTTAAAAAAAAATAGAGGCCTCGGGTGGGTTGTGACTTACTGATCGGTCACGGACGCCATTATCAAAAGTGGGTCGTGACAGAAAATCTGAGTCTGTGTATCCCAAAGGTACTAGACTGTTTTCCTAGTAAACCAACATATAATCCTTAGTCCTTTTCAGATACTTGATTATATTTTTTTACCACAGTCTAATGCTCCTGTCCTAGGTTAGACTAATATCTGCTAACCATGCCAATGTCAAAGCAGATGTCGGGTCTAGTGCAAAACATAGCATACATGAGACTTCTTACTGCTTGAGCATAAGAAACCGCCTTCATGTTCTCTATCTCATTAGGTGTCTTAGGAGACTGATCCTTGGATAGAGTGATTTCTTATTTTAAATGGAGAAATTCTTTCTTAGAATTCTGCATGCTAAAACGAGTAAGGATATCATCGATATACTTTGCTTGTGATAAGCCCAGTATCATTTGTTTCCGATCTCGCACGAGCTTGATCCTAAGAATGCGACTGGCTTATCCCAAGTCTTTCATATCGAACTGTCCAGATAACCATGCTTTAACCATAGATAATGCCACTACATCATTTCTGATGAGCAATATATCGTCTACATAATGTACTAGGAAGATCACCACGCTTCCGTCATGCTTCTTATACAGACATGACTCATCCCGAATCTAACCAAAATAATTAGACTTTATGGCTTGATCAAACCGAGTGTTTGAAGACCTTAATGCCTGCTTAAGTCCATAAATTGATCTCTTAAGCTTGCACAATATGTGCTCCTGGCCCTTTGTAATGAATTTATTTGGTTGTATCATATAGATACACTCATCAAGACTTCTATTAAGGAAAGCTGTCTTGACATCCACTTGCCATATTTCATAGTTGGAATGAGTAGCAATAGGTAAGAGAATCCGGATAGACTTAAGCATGGCTACCGGTGAAAAAGTTTTCTCATAATCGATCCCTTCTTTCTGATTGGACCCTTTAGCAACAAGTCTAGCTTTAAAGGTTTCAGCCTTCCCGCCTGCTCCTCTCTTCCTCTTGTAGATCTACTTGCATCCAATGGGTTTTATCTCTTTCGATGGTTCTACAAGTTTCCAAACCTGATTGGAATACGAAGATTCTATCTCTAAATTCATAGCCCTTTGCCAAAGATCTGCATCTTTGTCTTGAAATGCTTCATTATAGTTATAGGGTTCGGTATCTAATTCTATTAGGATCTTATCAAAAGACTCTCCCAATAACATATATCGATCTGGTTGATGAGCAACCCTTCCACTACAATGAGGCACTACCTGTATCTGTGTACTAGTAATAACATGTTGTGTAGAATCTGAACCCTCTACATCAGCACCCTGTTCTTGATTTATACCTATCCTGATAGTCCTCCCACTACGACGAGGTAATAGAATATCAGCGACTTGTTCTTCCATTGTACTGGTATTTTCTCTCAGTTCTTCCATAATAATGTTGCTTTCGGGCCTGTGATCCATAATATAATCTTCTTCAAAGAATCGGGCATTGGTGTTAACAATGACCTTCTGATCCTTAGGATTATAAAATAGACCACCCTTCATTCCCTTGGGTTACCCCACAAAGAAACAAACTTCTGTCCTCGGTTCCAACTTACTCGTGTTCTCTTTTAGCACAAGTGTTGGATCCCCCCAAATTCGAATATGTTTCTGACTAGGCATACGCTCGGTTCAAAATTCTATGGGAGTAGAATGTATTGACTTAGAAAGTACCACGTTCAGAATATAAGCTACTGTCTCTAAAGCGAGTCTCCTAAACGAATCGGGTAAACCAGAATAACCCATCATTGACCTTACCATCTCCATAAGAGTCTTATTCCTTATTTCTGCTACACCATTCTGCTGCGGAGTGCCAAGTGTAGTCAACTATGATGTAATCCCCTCTGATTACAAGTAGTTTTTAAACTCTCCAAAGAGGTATTTCCCACCACGGTCGGATCGTTGTGATTTGGTACTTTTACCCATAAGCTTCTCCGCCTCCGCATTTAATTCTTTGAATTTCTCAAAGCATTTAAACTTACGGTGCATCAAGTAATCTATCCATACCTTGAGTAGTCATCAATGGAATTGATGAAGTACTCAAAGCCACCTTTATCCCAGATTGTTAAAAGGACCACACATATCAAAATGAACCAGCTCCAATGGTTATTTAGCTCTATAGCTTTTGGCCCAAAAGGGCTTCTTGGTCATTTTACCTTCAAAGCAAGATTCATATACTGAAAGTGCCTCCACTTTCAATGAACTCAAAAGTCCATCTTCTACCAGTATGTTTATCCTTTTTAGATTAATATGACCTAAGAATTAGTGTCAAAGAAACGTTTGGTTCATTAAAGAAATTTTTTTTCTCTTATATGGTAAATCAGATGTGTTATTTATTTCAGTCAGTTGTAGTGTATGAGAGATTGGAGTAATAACTTAAATATCATCCACTAATGTATCATAACAGATAACTTTGGTATCCTTAATGTCACGCCCCGAATCTCCGGGGACCCGTGAACTAAACCCAAACTGACTCGTATAAGAAATTACCCATGGCAACATTTGTTTTATTAACGGTTTGAACTCAAAATGTTGTTGAAAGAAAATAAAGATTTTCGACAAGAAACCATATCCTCATGCATATCAAATTGCAATCAAACGCTTTGGGTTTCCAAGTGTCCATTACAACCACAATATCATTACAGTAATCCATTTCTGTTTATATACAAACATGGTATATAACAAAAAAAAAAGATCTTTCTTCAAGCCCTTCTCAAAGTACTTTCCTTGCCTTGGTTTCGCCTCTGGTCCTCAAGACCTGAAATGGTTTGGTAAACATACGTGAGCCGAAACTCGTAGGATATAGATTAACTCACATGTAATCCATGATTTGTGAGGTGTGATGGGTGCAACTGAAGTAAAATGCATATTTTTACCAACTCATTATTCCTTCACACCCACACACCCACGCACGTCAATTCATTCCCATTTATTCTTTCACATTATCCATATCATCATTCCATTATCTGATTTTTTACAAAAATTGTGTCACATTTTCTATACCCGATTTATCACAAAATCGTATCACAATTAATTTATCACAGTTAATGAACCGATATCGGGTGCAGCTTATAGAAACCCCTCCTTATTATCCCAATAGGCTACACGAGACCATTGGGTAATAGATAATTCTATAACTCACCACGATACAACACCACATTTCGGGGGCTAACCCGTGGGCATGTGGTCCCCATCTTATGCAAGTTTTCAGTCTTCCACCGCAGACCCGCCAGTCCAACTTAATCCACATTAATCCATACGGTTCATTATTTATTCATTTTTCACAAAAACCCGAGAGTCCAACCCACAACTGGTTTCTCTCCCCAAATATTTTCTCATAGTACCTCTTTTCAATTTTAACATCTCAACTTCCCATTTTATTTCTAATCAAGTCCTATTTTAGCATTCTATTATATCTTTTAATTCAAATGTCATCATAAATTTCAACACATAATTTCTCGTAAATCACATTCCATTTATCAACTTCATGAAAAACCAACGCGTAATTAACTAACACATAACCATGTCATTTGAAACAAATGAAATGCACCCATCATATGCATATACATATATATACAAGTCAAAATTCACGTGTTTTTTCTAAAATTCAAAATCTTAATGATAACCATATCACGACATAAGCTATAATTACCCATAATCGTACTCGTTCTTCAAACCTCAATTACATGTCAAGAACTCGTTTTCATCGCAAATACCTTCAATCGGTATGATACTAGCATCCCAACCAAAGCGTAGTAAAGTAGTTATAATCATAGCCCAAGGGAGAAGAAATTCGATGAAAAGGTTCAATATTGATGAAAATATATTTTTTCAAAGTATTTGGCTAAAAACGGGTGAAAAATAGTTAAAAAAATTTGACATACCCTCACTATTTCAATCATAACTTTTTCTACAAAATGAATTTTTTTTTTAGAGTAGTCTTGTTGGAAAGAGAACTTTCGGGGCTTCGATTTGAGTATAAGAATAACCTAATCCGGAGTCAGTATGAGGGAGATATGATCGAACAAAATTGGCCATGCGTAGTTAATCCGCCCGAGCAAACGTCGGGCGCTCGAGTGCCCAACTCTCTGCTACTTGAGCGCTCGAGCGGACAGAGATCCGCTCGAGCGTGTTGGTGCCCGAGAAAACCCCAGATTTTCCCCTGTTTTGAGTTTTCAGCTTCATTACCCATAAACCTTCATCAAATATGTCTCAAACCTCAATTTTCATCCCAAAAATATTGGATTCAAGTTTCATAAACACTTTTTATGCAATATTTCTCAAATCATAGTTAATCCTTACTCATAAACCGCCATTTCCATCAAACCCAATGTAATATACCCACAACACTATCAATCTATCCATCAAACATGAAATCAACTCAATTATTTTGCATATAAACAAAAATCAACCCAAATCTTAACACACATATGAGAAAATCTCGATCCTACCTCGGATTTTCTTAGAAGCTTGATATTACTCCAATTTCTCCCTCCTAGGGTTTGGATGTTGATTGATCTTTCTTTCTTGATGCTCCATCTCCCATCTCATTGCTCTAAAGCTTAATTTCCATCCTTGATCTCTCCCCATCAAGCCTCAAAACTTCAATTTTTATGGTGGGGGATTAGGGTTTCATGAGAGAGATGGGTTTCTCTCACTCTCTCTCTCTCTAAAAGAGGATGAAGAAGAGAAGAAGAGGAGGAGAAGAGAAATGAGAGGGAAAAGACTCACGTGGGCTGGAAAATGGGAGAGCTCTCTATATATATATAGACACTTCCAACCTTTCTCCAATGTTCTAGATTTATCTATACATTTCCCGATAGCCCGCTCGAGCGAACCCCCACCGCTCGTGCGGTGATCTCTGAGCCGAAATTCTACGAATTTTCTCAAATCTCAACTCAAACTTCAAACTTTGCTTACATCTAAATATTTGAATTTCTCCATTAACTTAGCCTTATCAAAACATTCGTCACCATGTCTCTCAACTTCACTTTCACATTTCATTAACTCAACCGTTAACGAGCAACGTTTTATGGCACCCACACCCAAATTTTATTTGGTCTCTTTAAATATGAAAGTAATAAATAAATGGGTATCGGGTCCTTACACTTAATAACCACATTGTTATTAAAATAAACCAAATATCCGTCTTTAGCCAATCTAGAAATGGAAACTAAGTTCCTACTAATGGTAAATACATAAAGACAATATCTCAATATTAAAACTCGATCTCCTACTGCAACTGCTGTTACCTTTGTATTATTACCCATATGTAGATAAATCTCCTCATCACTAAGTTGTCGAGTTTTTTAGAACCCCTGCAAAGTATTAGAGATATGATTAGTGGCTCCCGTATCAATACACCAGGTCGGTAATACCGCTAAACATGTTTTCACAATTAGTGAACATAAATTACCCTTGTTGTTCTGCTTACTGAGAAATACTAAACATCGCTTTTTCTAGTGCCGTGTCTAGTTGTAGTGAAAACATATGCCTTTCGTCTTTTCACACCAGTCTGTGGCCCACTAACTACCCTGAAAAATGTGTTTTCCTATTTCTGAACTTTTTTCTTCTTTTTGCCTTTCAGCCTAAAGGAATAACTTTTTTCTAAAACAGATACATTTCTTGGTATTGAAGGAATACCATTGGTAGTTAAAGCTATATCTAAGTTACTTTTCCAATCAACAAATTTTGGTCTCGTAAGTTTGTTTTCTTTGAGTATTGAAGCGAGTTGGTTGAAAGCTATTTTAATTATGAGATTCACATAATTAAAAAAACCATTAATTATGACGAGCTAAAATTTTGAATTTATTTTAATTTGGTTCCTTCTACTATTTTAAAATTAATTCGCCAGTAGCCTGGTAACCTGATAATAGCATGCCTCGTTGGGAGGATGTCTATTATCTTTCATAAGATCAGACAAGTCAATTCTTTTTAATTTTACTATCTAGACAACTGACCCTGCCAAGTAAAATTAAATAGCTGACATAGTTTCGGTCCAGTATATAATAGCAGTGACTCAGTTAGAGGGGATACTATTATACACAGCTAAGTGTTAACGAGAGTTAACATATATCCAGAATGATTCATACGTAACACATGCATCTTCTCAAGTTTACAACGAATGACCATATATGCCCCAACCAATGCCTTATTAACGAGAGTTAACATATACCGAACAGTTAACCAGAGTTAACGTACGTCTTCACGGACTTTCACCGTGGGACCATATACGCCCCTCTTTGTGTATCTTCACGGATTTTCATCGTAGGACCAACATACGCCCCTCATTATGCATCTTTAAAACTAGAGTTTTAATATTCAAAACACCTTTATGGGTTCTCACCGTAGGACCACTATTCGCCCCTCCTTATGCATTCTTAACATGAGTTAACCCACGCAACATATGCAACTCACGCGACACACGCACCCTACGTAATCCATACATAAATAAAACCAGAATTTTAGATACACCAAGACCACATATCCATCCTACAACATGCATGAATAAAACATTAGTTTTAAAAGCACAAAGATACGTATAACCACTACATTTTACATAATGATGCCACTCGCCACTTATCCCGTCAAGACATCACATGCCACACAACCCGACATCCTCTCACCTAGACGACCAATAACCTACAAAACAAAACCTAACCCGAAGCTCAACCCCAAACCTCCAACACCTCAATTTTCATGAACATTTTTACAAAACTCCATCCTTTCGCGAAATCCCCTTTTAGAAAAGAACAACGGGTCCAAACATGCCCCACACCCAACAATGCATAAGCACCACGTTTCCCAAACCACGTCACCCCCGTGGATGACAATGAAACAAACCACCACGGCCCCACCACGACCAACCAAAACGAGAAATGACCAATACCCCTTTTCATGAGTTCAATCAACAGAATCTCATAATTCTATCGACTAAAAAACCACTAGAGGAGATCCAGTCGATTGAGTCCCAAAATTCAATTGACCAAAAAGCCACAACATAACCCAAAAAATAACAAAAATGCCCCAAATAGGTCATCAGTTGACTGGACCCCCACTTAGTCAACTAGAAAGGGCTACTAGAATTTTGCAAACTTTTCCCAAAACACAGGTTAGTTGACTGGATCCCCAATCCAGTTGACTGAACCACTCGAATGACAATCCAGTTGACTGAACCACTCAGCTCAGTCGATTGACCCACGGTAGAAACCGACACCAAGCTACGGGAACCACCATCTCAACCCCAAATTGAAGTCTCTAAACTCCTTTTCGACACCCTCAGACACACACAAGCCCAAAACTACCACAAAACATCAAAAGAAATACTCAAAACCTGATTTTATCCAACCAAAATCAACTAAAATTGGTTTTGAACCAAAACCTAACCTTTCGAAACACAAATTGATTTTTTAGGAATTTTTTACTGGTGAAAACACACATGGTTATATGTAGCACCCTTATATGACATGAAAATTTAGGATCCTACCTTGTTGAGTTAAAAACTAGGCGCTCGATCCACATACAAAAATAAATTTCATCGAAACAAAATTCTATCTAGATAAATGCGCAGCCCACTACGAGAATACTAAGGATCTGCTGTCTGATCATTGAAAATTGAGCCCCTAGCCCCCGAGAAATTAGAGAGAAGGCAGAGCGTTCTAGGTTTTAGAAAAGTAGAGAGATGAAATATCTTTTAAAAATATCTAAAGATAGATATTTATAGGCTCGCAAAAATTTATTTATTTTTTAAAATTGGCACCACAATGCCCAACGGTCCCGGGATCCAATCTTGCTTGTATATCTAAGCCCGATCATGCATAAAAATAAATATAAACATACTATAACAAAAATAATAAGCACGCGTCAAAAAATACCGAAAAAGAAAACAAGTCAGGGTCTCATAACTCTACCCCCTTAAAGGAATTTCGCCTCCGAAATTCAGCACAAGGTTAAAAGGAAACAACCCCGTCGATTGTCATTGACACAGGCATAAGAGATGGTCAGCCAAACCATTCCTAGGGTACAGTCAAATAGGGTCATGCATTCTAAATAACAGCAAACTGCCTCAAAGACTTGGGATCTATAACTCGCCCCAACCTCACATCCTCACTAACCGCTATCTCGACATAGCACGCCAAATAAATGAAATGAAAAATCATGATGCTCCCGTGTCGATAAAAACACTGTCTCAAAGTTTGCATACTCATAAAGTACCTCTGCACCCTGGACGAATAGCTGCCTCATGAGGCACAATCGGTGCCTTAGAAGAACTGGGAGTTGTGATGGCATACACTCAACCCTACGTCATCCAGGTCTATTCGCCAAAGCATGATACTGTCTGCTACTGTACTGACTGAACTGAAGTACCCCCATCTATAACCCGAGAGGTCTGAACTACCGGATGTTGCAGTCGATCTTGCACATACGAACCCTCTGGTGTGCCTACCGTGCTCGACGCACCATTTCTCTAGGGATAGTTCCTGCGAATATGTCTAGTCTGGCCACACCCAAAATAAATCGACGGCCCCCTTCCCACGATTGAATCGGCACGGGACCCTAGAACAGCCTCAACTGTGGATCCCATAATTGCCTCAGCTGCGGGAAATCTGGCACACGATGCCTCGCTTGTCTACACCAATAACATCTAACATCCCTCTACTCTGGCCTCCCAAACAAAGCCACCGATGGTGCTAGTGCAAAAAACTGCTTTGGTAATCTAAATGGATGAAAACTAAGGCCAGGGCATTTCTGCCTCTTGCGGGAACACCCACCTGTCTGTGCCTCAGCTTCGCTTTGCTGTGTCCTGTTCTGCCTAGAACCTCGAATCTCAGTCAAAGTGTTCTCAATCCTCGCTACTGCCTCCACTAGCTCTATAAAAATATGTAAACCCATCCATGCCATGCTCTCCCTGATTGTCGGCCTCAAGCCTCACTCAAATCTCCCCTCGACTGCAGCTCGTCTGTGCCCACTAACTCCGCTGCAAATCAGGATAGACTAGTAAGCCTAGCCTCGTACTACATGATGCTCATCGCTCCCTGGGTAAAAGCATAAAACTCCTCCCTGTACAAGTCCCTCGAAGAAGCCAAAAATTATTTCTCTAGAAAAACCCCTATGAAAGATGCCCGCGTGCCCACCACAGTATTCTGAGCATATTTTCACCACTCGTGAGCATCCCCTCTCAACTAGAAGGTAGAAAAAGGAACCTGCAAATTATCCTCCACTATCTGCAGTGTATCAAGGATCTGAGTCACTAGCTCTAACCACTATGTCGTTACTGTAGGATCAGGGTTCCCAGTAAAGGTAGGAGGATCCATATGCCTGAACTCTCGCATTGCCACCATTGCCCTCAACTCGGGTTCTCTCTCTCTCCCTTAAGCGGTCTCAACCAGCTACTGAATGAAGCCTACCAGCACATGCAGCAACTCAGTCACGTCCATCGGTCCCTTGGCTAAAACCATGGCCACGGCCTCGCCCTCTCTGCGCAGACATCACGTCTATATGAAAGAAACACTGAACATAAAATGGAGCACATCGCATAAATATAAACACTAACCACATAAGCATGCTAACACGTAGTCACATAGGTTCATGCTAAATAAATCCCACATACCAAGGAGAACCAAGAAGAGTGACGTGTCAATTTGGATAACCTACTTAGATTCCTTGCCAGAAAATACGTCAGCTACACGTGTCTCTAACCTGGCTTCCAAATTTGTTACTACAAATGCCCAAAGACAAAACTAATCATTCCTAAGGTTCAACCCCCAAGATCACATATACACAACATTCACACATACTCAGCATGCTAACACGTTCATGTTATTAAAACATCTAAACACATGCAACTAAGCACACTCAATCAACCTCACATGGTGATGCACCATCTTCCCATGGCTCTTAGGTATTCGAACCCAGAGATCTAATACCATTCTGTCACACCGCAAACCCCAGGTCATGTGAAACACCCTGATGGGAATCAAGGTGGTCTTAGAGATGGTGGACAGAGTTTCAGAGATCCATTGCAAGTCCCAGAAGGGCCAATCACAAGATCAAGGGCAAAGAAGATTAAGGACGCAATGTAAGGATTGGTGCAATCTATCTGAACTGAGCATGCCAATTTATTATACAAGAATCCACCGTTTAAGATGGGATCACAAAAAGAAGAACTTGTTCCACTTCATGTGATACAAGCTACGGAGAGAAGCACAACCTAGTGCTTTGGATTTTAATATTCATGTTTATGGGCTTGTTGGACTATTTAATTTGTTGGATTTTACTTTTAATTATTATAAGAAGAATAAGGGTTTGGGCCTAAGTAATTTTGGCTAGAAGCACGCTTAGGTTTAGTTAGGTTTAGTTTTGGCTAGCACATGTTGTCCCACATTGCTTTGAAATAAGGAATTTCTTACAACCTTCTCCTATATAAAGGAGTCTCCATGTATTATTTTGAGAGCAATAAAGTTTAGTACAATTTCCTTTGAGAGAAAGTTTCTCGTATAGTTCTTGAGTGAACTAAAGGACTTATCAAGGTTTCTTCCTTGTGGCATCCTAGCTACAATCTTGGTTCTTGAAACAAGAGTTTAACGGGTCAAGATTTGTTCCTTGACTTGATTTTGACGTTGTTGGGTTTATTTTAATTTATTCGTGGGTTCAAGGGGATTCAAATATTTGCGGGTTCACATCATTTGGTATCAGAGCTCAGGTTTCAAATTAGGTTTATCTATCCTTTTATGTTCTTTGTTTTGGATTTTTTTCGAGGCATTTTCTAGGAATCGTTCTTGTCTTTCTTAATTCTTAGGTTTTTCTTGATCCTTGTTCTCTCTTGAATTTTTGTTCCTTCTTGTTTAGCATCGTTCTTGATTCTTATCAATTCCTTGTTTTTAATCTTTGCTTGTGTGCATTTGTTTTTTTATTCCCTTATTTAAAAAAAAAAAGAAAATCAATCAATATTTTGTTGGAGGCCACACTTTGTTATAATTCTAAAATCCATATCTTGTGTTGAATTCAATATCTTTTGAGATCAATCAATCAATCAATATCTTTTGTTAAAATCTTGTGTCAAAATCTTGTGGAGGACTTCTAGGGTTTGAGTTGGCAACATATTCGAGGGTTTCTGCAGGGTTTTAGCCGCACAAAAAAAAAAGTGGCGACAACAACATTCTAGGGTTTCGGCAGTGGTGTGCTAGGGTTTGCCAAACCTTACTTTAAAAAACAGAAGAAAAAAAAAGAAGTTGTTTTTGAAAATAGATATTCAAGTACTTTGTGTGGCTAATATAGTGAACCTTGTTTTCCAATTGGTTGCGTATATCTTCATTTGAAATTCAAGTAATTCATCATTTCGTA
>JAOTRH010440013.1:65000-68352 GCA_034768845.1 Heliamphora exappendiculata
AGAACATCAAGGACACAATGCAAGGATTGGTGCAATCTGTCTGGACCGAGCATGCCAATTTATTATACAAGAATCCACCGTTTAAGATGGGATCACAAGAAGAAGAACCTATTCCACTTCATGTGATACAAGCTACAGAGAGAAGCACAACCTAATGTTTTGGATTTTAATATTCATGTTTATGGGCTTGTTGAACTATTTAATTTGTTGGGTTTTACTTTTAATTATTATAAGAAAAATAAGGATTTGGGGCTAAGTAATTTCGGCCAGAAGCACGCTTGGGTTTAGTTAGGTTTAGTTTTGGCTAGCACATGTTGTCCCACATTGCTTAGAAATAAAGAATTTCTTCCAACCTTCTCCTATATAAAGGAGCCTCCATGTATTATTTTGAGAGCAATAAAGTGAAGTACAATTTTCTTTGAGAGAAAGTTTCTCGTATAGTTCTTGAGAAAACTAAAGGACTTATCAAGGTTTCTTCCTTATGGCGTCCTAGCTACAATCTTGGTTCTTGAAATAAAAGTTCAACGGATCAAGATTTGTTCCTTGACATGATTTTGACGTTGTTGGGCTTACTTCAATTTGTTCGTGGGTTCAAGGGGATTCAAATCCTTGCGGGTTCACAAGACACCCATAAACATCCATACATAACACTCAACCCGATGTTCACTCTCAGATAAAAACATACATGCATTTAATATAATCGCCAAAAGGGCTTACAATACACGGTTCCAACACCAAAAACATGTAAAAATACAAGAACCAAAAGAAACAAAAAGGAAGACTACAAATCTTCCACCCCCAACCAGCTCCTCCGAATCAACCTGCGTGACCGGTACCTGAAAAGCATTTCAAATCCCACACCATAAGCCAGGGCTTAGCAGAAACTAGACAAATTTGAAATAAAAGCAAAACATACTAGGAAAGTAATGTGCAATTTTTGACTCACACTAGTCTTAAAAACGGTTTTGAAAACAGTTTTATTCCACAACTAATACGAGTCTCAAAAAAATATTTGGAAAACAATTTAATGTCAGGGCTGACACGAGCCTCAAAAATAGTTTGATATATATATATATATATATATATATATATACACACACACTACAATTCTTAACAAGCAAAGATAGACTCTTACGAACCTCGACTCCCACGAGCCCCACATACAACACAGATATATACATCGACTCTCCCAAGCCCCAGCAACAGTTCTAAGCAATATATGATGATTCATACGCAACACTTGCATCTTCTCTGGTTTACACCGAAGGACCATATATGCCCCAACCAATGGCTTATTAACCAGAGTTAATGCACGTCTTCACGGACTATCACCGTGGGACCATATATGCCCCTCTTTATGCATCTTCACGGATTTTCACTATAGGACCAACATACGCCCCTCATTATGCATCTTTAAAACAAGAGTTTTAATGTTCAAAACACCTTCACAGGTTCTCACCGTAGGACCACTATACGCCCCTCTTTATGCATTGTTAACTAGAGATAACCCATGCAACTCACGCGACACATGTACCCTACGTAATCCATACATAAATAAAACCAGAGTTTTAGATACACCAAGACCACATATCCGTCCTACAACATGCATGAATAAAACTAGATTTTTAAAAACACAAAACCACGTATAACCACTACATTTCACATAACGATGCCACTCGCCACTTAACCCGTCACGACATCATATGCCAGACACCCCGACATCCTCTCACTTGGGCGACCAACAACCTGCAAAATAAAACCTAACCCGAAGGCCAACACCAAACCTCCAACACCTCAATTTTCCTAAACATCTTCACAAAACCCCATCCTTTCCTAAAACCCCCTTTTTAGAAAAGAACCACGGGCGCAAACACGCCCCACGCCCAAAGAGGCAAAAGCACCACATTTCCCAAACCACGTCACCACTATGGATGACAATGAAACAAACCACCACAGCCCCACCATGACCAACCGAAATGAGAAATGACCAACACCCCTCTTCATGAGTTCAATCGATAGAACTCTATAATTCTATCGACTGAAAAGCCACTAGAGGAGAGCCAGCCGATTGAGCCCTATAATTCAATTGACCAAAAAGCCACAACATAACAACCAGAACAACAAAAATGACCCAAATAGGACATCAGTTGACTGGACCCCCACCCAGTCGACTAGAAAAGGCTACTAAAATTTCGTAAAATTCCCCCAAAACATAGGTTAGTCGACTGGAGCCCCAATCCAGTCGATTGAACCACTTAAACCACCCAGTTCAGTCGACTGACCTGCAACGATAACCGACACCAAGCTACGAAAGCCACCATCTCAACCCCAAACCGAAGCCTTCGAACTCCCTTCTGACGCCCTTGGACACACACAAGCCTAAAACTACCACAAAACCTCAAAAGAAACACTCAAAACCATATTCCATCCAACTGAAACCAACCAAAAATGGTTTTGAACCAAAACCTAACCTTTCGAAACATAAATCGATTTTTTATGCATTTTTAACTGGTGAAAACACACACGAATACACGTAGCACCCTTATAAGACATGAGAGTCTAGGATCCTATCTCGTTGAGTAAAAAACTCGGTACCCCATTCCACGTTCAAAAACAAACTTTGTCAGAACAAAATTCTTTTCGAATGAATGTGTAGCCCACAACGAGGATACTAAGGATCCGCTGTCTGATACTCAAAAATTGTGTTAGAGGCAAAACTGCCAAGATCATTGTTTTTGTAAAACAATTTTTGGTAAAAAATTAACTGGACAGGAAAATGCTGAAACGGGCTCCAGATAAATTTTTTGACGAAGAGCGATCAAAATAAAACCCGTGCAACCAAAGTTAATTTAGAAGAATGCCTCTTGTAGATCTAATCTTCAATTACAACTTGATTCCGAGTTGAAGCTCCAGTCAGATCTTCTACTATATTCCCTTACGCGATCCTTGAACGTAGTGTGGGCTACGATCCTCCGAGAACTCTTACCGGCAGAACTCCGATATATTTAAGTCTTAAAAGACAAAAATAATATCATAATAATATATGAGATATCTGAACTATCAATTCTATCAATCTCAAACTGGGTCAGCCTACCCGCGTGTATATGGCTACAGCAGGGACTTGGGGAGTAATTATGAGTAAGACTTCCAGTGGAACACAAACACCTACCAGCAGTTTTTGTAAATAAAGAATGACGCATAGCGGTATTTGCAATTATGGAAAACAAGCAGCGGTTTCTGCAATTTTCATAAAATACTGAATTACAGTTCACACTACTAAAGAACTATAATTGCACTTTGACCCATAATCTCAAGACCTTCTTGCATTGAGCTCCTGTTATTAAATACTTAC
>JAOTRH010440042.1:0-33153 GCA_034768845.1 Heliamphora exappendiculata
CAAAGATTCAGGCTTATCAAACAATCTCTTCGTGTTTAAATGCGTAACAAATAAAATTTAATAAATACACAGTTTTCCTTTAGCTTTTGAGCTAAGGTGTGATTATTGGCACTAATTTATTTTATTTTTCGTTTCACATTTTTTTAAAAATAATAATTTATTTCGATTAAATATTTTTTCATTTAATTAATTCAAAATTCAGAATTAATTTCTACGTTTTTCCAAGATATCTTGTTTAAAAAAACATCTTTAAACGTGATATTTTGTAAAAAATAAAATATCTAAAGTTTTTTCATTTATTTAAAATTAATTAATTTAAAAAACTTAAGTTTATTTTCTATTACAAAATATTTTAATTAAAATCAAAATTTTGAATTAATTAAATTAATAGGATAAATAAAACTAAGAAATATCATCCACGCAATTAAAATAAAAAAAATTAAATGCAAGATAAATATCCCAATTTTATGATCACACTAAAACTCTAAAGAGTTTTTATCTCCAATTAAATATAAGCTTCCCGTATCAAGGTAGCATCAAGATATCTGATTCTCCAATTGGGAGGGAAACCCACTTGCGCCGAAACACTTGGAAACCAGTGCGCCTCTTGCACTGAAACCGGCCGCTTTTGCGCTTTTGTTGATTCCGTTTGGCTTCAAACAGTGTTTGCTTCACTTGTAAATAGTTGGCTTTGAAACCAGCTACTGTGTGATTGGTCAAACCTTGGCTAATTGGGAATAACCAGTGTTTCGAAGATTGCTCCAGTTGGGATCAACACACTTTTTTTCGCTTGAAAAACCGCACCAAGTATGGCGCCTGGTAATTGAAAAAGCTGCTGCCGTTGGGAATTACACCCACTGTTTTGAGAACCAATGTGCGTGATTAGGCGACTGGCGCTTGGGAAACTGCTGCACGCGGCTTGGGACTCACGCCTACTGTTTGCGCCACATGCCTTGGCTTGCTTGGAAGGCACAACGCAAAGCTGTTTGGAGCAACGCCGCTTACTGGAAAAGCTTCCCGGTGATTGGTGCATTGGGAACACCATCAACCATTACTTTGTTGTATGGAAAACACTGGCGCCACTTGGAAAAACCGGCTCCAGCGCTTGCTGATTGGGACCTACGGCTGTTTGGGAAAACCGGTTGTCTTGTGCCGGTGGCCTTGGCCGCTCCGGCAGCTTCTTCTTCTTTTCTCTTTTTTTATTATTATTTAATCAAAAAAAAAAATCAAGAGCAATAAAAAAATTATTTGTGACTAAAACCACTAGAACCACCGCTGGTTGTCGCCGCCATCCACCACCGTTCTTCTATGCCTGTTCTTATTTTTTTTTCTTTCTAATAAACTAGAAAAAAAAACTTCAAGAACATAAAATTATTTTACATCGAAACCTATGTCCCGTAGGTTCACATTCGATCTAAAAATAATTAATCTAACACGGTCAACCCCGTGGTTAAAAAATTAATTAAATCATCGCCATCCACGCATTCAATCAAATATGAAAGTAAATGATGATCACAAAATCGGGATTAGAACGTCTGCAAAACAAATTTAGCACAGTTTTAAATCTACCCGCCCCGATAACCGTAAACAAAAAATAAAACGGCTCTGATTCCAATTTGTTGGAAGCAATACTGCCAAGATCATTATTTTTGTAAAATGATTTTCGATAAAAAATTAACTAGACAGGCAAATGCCGAAACGGGCTCCAGATAAAACTTTTGATGAAGAAGATCAAAATAAAACCCGTGCAACAAAAGTTAATTTAGAAAAATACTTCTTGTAGATCTAATCTTCAACTACTACTTGATTCCGAGTTGAAGCTCCTGCCAGATCTTCTACCGTATTTTCTGATGTGATCCTCGAACGTGGTGTGGGCTACGATCATTCGAGAACGTGTACTAGCAGAACCCCGATATATTTTTTAATTCTTGAAAGACAAAAATAATATATCAAGAATGATATGAAAATCAATCTAAACTAGTTCAGCCTACCCGCATATATATAGGGCTACAACAAGAACCTGGGGAGTAATTATGAGTAAGACTTCCAGTGAAACACTGATACCTATGGGCGGTTTCTGCAATTATGGAAAGACGTAGCGATTTCTGCAATTTTTATAAAACACTAAATTATAGTTCACACTACTAAGGAATTATAATTGCACTCTGACCCATAATCTTAATACCTTATTGCATTGAGCTCCAGTTATTAAATGCTTTTCATTTCTCCCCACGTTAAGATTCTCGATACCCGCCAATTAAATTTAATTACTGACAATTTAATTTAATCGGCATCTTCATATTCCTTAAACCCTTCCGCTTAACTTATTTGATCGCCGGATAATTAAATCCACCTGTAGGGTTTGACCCGGTCAAAACTTATAAGTATCTTTAAGGGGGTATCGTCAATCTCGATCTTTCGGGACGTAGATTCTGTCAATAATTAATATTTTCTATATAAATAATATTACTATCCAACTCACCAAGAATATAGACCTATATAAGATCGCACCCTCTAATGAATCAAAATAAAGAATATTAAATATACACAAATCAATAATTATTTCAGGATTAAGAGGATCAGCACTATTCATAATAACCTTGTGGTGTGAATTAATTTATATAGTCAGTAGTCAGTACTAAATTAATTACCCTAAATGTCCCGTTCAATACACACAAAGTATACTGGCACAGAGAATCGGAACAATAGACGGCGCTATTATCTGTTCTCCGTAATCAAAACATGCATACTAAAACTCTGTACCACAGTCGTATCGATGGTATGTTCATTTCCATCTAAATTGTGAACATAAAACTTATATTCTGCAAGAACCTAAAATCTAATCTTCTATGTGTAAGCCGTACTCTACACACCAGATTAAATACTATACAGAATATCGGACATCTATGCACAACAAATAAATAATATACATACATTACTCATAAACATTCTCATAAAATAAAAAACTAATTTTATTAAAAATAAAATTAAATACTAAAAACATGATTTTCAGTATACCAACCCTAACAGAGACATGTATAAGTATAGATAGGGGAATATTCTAGCCCTTCATTTGTATTTACATATCATAAATATTACATCATAAGAGTTCTGAATGGTTCAAAAGCACAAGCATTTACAGTTTTACCATAGAATTACAACAAAAAAATTTACAGCATGCGCTGGGAAACTGAATAGAAAGAACAAAAGGAAAGACTTGAATCTTCAGCAAGTATCGTCTGAATTCTCCTGCTCTTAGGACTGACCTTGCTAAGCATAGCTTTCTTCTCCTTCGGGGACCTCCTCTTCACCTGGGGCATGAATGCCATGAACCAAAGTCCATAAGAAAACACTCTAAACCTTCTAACCAATCTCATAGGACAAAGTTTACCACAACACATATCACTCAACACTTAGTACATTTTGAAGTCAAGGAGATAAACTAATTCGACAATTATAGCATGAAAAGCATAATTAAGAACAAGCGTACAAGTATGTGATGCCATGGATGCAATATAAATATCCAACCCGATATACATCTAGAATCATGACATGAATTCCACGCTAAAAATTATTAAAGTAGACTTTATAGGTAGTTGATTACCAAAGGCATCGTTAGGCCTCATTGTAAATAGTAAATCTATCGCTTGGGGCTTCATATCATAGCTGTTTTACTGCTAAATGGAAACAGGTTGGAGTTGAGTGCCACTTTGGGACTTATTGCCATGGCCCGCAGGAATTTATTGGCATTGCCTCAAGGACTTATTATTATTTCCATGATGGACTTATTACAGGGTTACCCACCTTAAGATTTGAGATGCCACGTTGGTATCAACCCAAAGTCTAAGTTACCAAAACTAGAATGTGAGTAATGAACCTGTGGTGCCCAACAATTTTAGTGATAAATAATTTTTATACACTAGGGATGCACCCAGGGTGTACATAGGCAATACATCCTAAAACATTTATGTCACGCCCCAAACTCCGAGTCACGTGAAACACCCACAAACAACCAAATATAACACCCAACTCGAGAATACACTCTCAAATTAAAATCATACATGCATTGTATATAATCGCCAAATGGCTTACATTACATGGCCCCAACGCTGGAAAACATGTTATCACATACATGTTCAAAACTAGCAAAAAGGAAGACTACAGTTTTTTCACCCCTCCAGCAACCCCGGATCAACCTGCGTGACCGGTACCTGAAAAAAATCAAATCCCACATTGTGAGCCAAAGCTTAGCAGAAACTAGACAAGAACATGCAATATAAGCTAAACATGCTAGGAAAATGAGGTGTAATTTTAGACTCTCTTTCAAGCCATAAAACAGTTTGGAAACAGTTTTAAATCACGACTCATCAGAGCCAACAAAATAGTTTGATAACATGACTCGCACGAGTCCCAAAGATAACAGATATATATGTACATACATCACATGAATATATATCTAAGCCGGCTCTACCAAGCCTCAACAAGCTACTCTTGCAACACATGCACTACGCTCAACACACTATGAGCAACACACCTAACACATAACGGATATGCATCACACGCACTATCTTTAAGATCACGTTCCATCATTGAAACTATGTATATCATCCTCATAGATATCATGCCATAGTTAAGAAAAAATAGTAACAACACATACAAAGGTAACAACTATAGACTCCTGCCCATTATCCTAGACTCGAGTCACACATATTGGCTTGGTAATGACAAGTTATATACGGAGTTACAACAACAATGCCATTAACGGAGGCAACCGACTCAATTATGGGAATTCAACCCGAAAGTAGAGAGCACCTCGCCATTCACGGAGGCAACCGACTTCTTTACGGATTTCCACAACCGTTGGACGAAGCTAACCAAACCACATTTACTGGGATTAACCCGAGGGACTGTAGCGAACCCACTCAACGCAAGGATCTTCTCGGGCTTTCACCAAAGGACCATTGCCCCATCTAACATCGTCAGGACCACGTTTTCGTCCTTCAGACATTCACACAAATGCATCATTAGGACCATGTTTTCGTCCCTCTAATACTCGCACATAAGTGCATCGTTAGGACCACTTTTTCGTCCACCCAATTTACGCACTTGCACACACACATGCCTTGTTAGCAAGAGCTAACTTCGGACCATGTTTCCATCCTTCGTTAGCCAAGGCTAACATATCATCGAACCACACATGTTCATCTATCACATTTCATACATCTATACATAACCTAACAAGGAATTAAATGCATAAACCCACGTACTATCGCTACATTTCACAAGCACGTCACATGCAACCCAATATCACGTAAGACCACATTTCCGTCTTACATCATGCATAAATAAACGAGAATTATAAATGCACAAAATCAGTTATAAAGCACATAGCTATATATAACCTCACATCACGACGCCACCCGTCACATAACCCGACATCCATAAAACTACGCCAAACCCAAAGGACTCGAGTGCTCGAGCGCCCAACCACCGCTCGAGCGGTCCCCTACCAACATACATCTCTGCCACTCCACCGCTCGAGCAGTCACCAACCAACATACATCTCTACCACCAGCCCGCTCAAGCGCACAACCACTGCTCGAGTGGTCAACGCTGGGAGGAAACCCAAACCAAGAACCCAACCACCAAAACACTGACACCCAACACGGCCAACTCGGACCCACACAAGCCCAACACGGCAACGTGAACCCACACACAAGCTCACACAAACCCATGACACCAAGAAACAAGAAACTTGGAAGAAAGGGCCCATAAGGATGAAAAACAACCTTTTTCCAACATTCGGCTAAAAACGGGTGAAAAATAATTTGAAAATCTTGACATACCTTCACTCTTTTGATCATAACTTTTTCTATAAAAAGAATTTTAAGGTGAGAGATGTGTCATCGGAAAGAAGACTTTCGAGTCGTCAATTTGAGTACAAGAACGACCCAATTCCGAGTGCGAATGAGGGAGATAACATCAAAACAAAACGACCCAGCATAGCTAGTCAGCTCGAGTGGACATTGGGCGCTCGAGCGAGCTACCACCCGAGAAAAATCTAGATTTCCTGTTCTTGAGTCTTCTAAGCCCCCAAACACTCAAACACACACAAACCACCATCTCAACCACAAATCTAAGCCTCCAAACACCTTCTCGACTCCTGCAAATGTGCCCAAACCTAGAACCACCACAAAACCTCGAAAGGAAAAACTCAAAACCCGATTCCATCCACCAAAATTGTCGAAAAACGAATTCCAACCTAAAAGCCCAACTTGAACATAAAGTCAGATCTACAGCAATCTAACTGTTAAAAACACGCATGATTACACGCAGTACCCTTATAAGATATAAGAGTCTAGGATCTAACATCGGTGAGTTAAAAACTCGATGCCTCGAACCACGTGCAAAATCAAGTTTCGTCAGAATAAAATTCTGTCTAGATGAATGCGTAGCCCACCGTGCCGAAAGCAATGATTCGCTATTGGATCGTTGAAAATCGAGTCCTGGGCCCCCGAGAACTTAGAGAGAAGACAAAGAGAAAATAGAAAATTTACTGGAGAAGTTTTGAAAATATCTTTTGAAAATATCTAACTCCTGATATTTATAAGCCTCTAAAATAACTATTTTTAAATTTTTTTGAAATTCGCACCACAACATCCTACGGACCTGGGAACCTGCCCCGCATGCATATCTAACCCCGATCATGCATCAAAAGCATATAAAAAACATACTATCACATAAACACGGAACGCGTGTCGAAAAAGAACTACTAAAGCACTAGGTACAAGCATGTGAAGCATAAGTTACAATTCTTAAGACTTGGTTAAGACATTATAGCATGGATTCTAATCATCATATAATCAATTTAAAACATTAATCATCCAACATAAATTCATTAAAATATATACTTCAAGTCCCACAACAAAGAAATGTCAATCACACACTTCAAAACTTAAGGGTCAACTTTCAAGTATCAATTTAAAAAGAACAACAGTGTTTTAGGGTACCCAGACTTTGAGTTAAGTTTTGATTTTTTGTTACCATTTAGATAAAAATATTTTTTTACAATTTTTATATTTAACACTAAGGTCAAATCCTAAGAAAAATCAGTGATTAATTTCATTTAAGTGAAAATGGTTCAACATTTTTATAGAGAAAAGTACAAAAAGAGTGCCTCAGTTGGTCTCGATTTTGGGGCATCAAATCAAGTCTTACAGGTCTGATATTTCGATATGTTCTAGTTTAATACGTTACCTACAAGTTTCATGAATAGTGCTAAGGTTGGTTAGTTGAGACAAGTTAGAGATATAGGTCATTTTATAAAATAGGTTTAGTGAGCTACAAAATACATAGCAAAATTTGGTTACAATAGATACTTTAAAAATAGTTTGAGGGACGAACCGTGAGTATCTAGGTTTGATTTTTGGACAGTAAATAGTTCAATATGGTACCTACACTTTTCATGAAAATCACGTTTGGATTTGATCACTAAAAATATGGGTTTCTGGTCCTACAAAAATATCTGATAGAGGCCTATGTTACTCACAGGTCCATAATAGTGACTTGAAGATGTGTTTTGGTCTATAAAACCTCAATATTTTGGGCTCATTGTTGTTTAAAAGAAAGATATACATATTAACTACAACTTTTATGTTTTATTCTAAGCTCGGATCTTATTCTAAACTAAGGTTTTTAGGTCTGCACAACAGAGTGGTTTGAAACTAACATACTTTGGCAAACATGTTATACCTCGAGTTCTACTCGATGAAATCAGTTCAAACTAATTTTGTATGAAAGATAACATCAAAACCTAGGTCTGGACGTAAAAATCACACTTAGATAAATTTTTTATATTTAGTTATGATCATTCCAATATCAGGGAAAAAAGTCAAAATAACCCAAAAATAAGGCCTTTAAGGGTTTTAGCCTCCTAGCTCATGGTATGTTAAGATTTGACTATTTTCTTTGCATCCATGTGTTTTGATATGCACGGATGTCCAATATTCATAATAGTAGTTAATCTGGTGTGTAGAGTACGGCTTGTACACGGAAGATCAGATTTTAGATTCTTGCATAATATAAGTTTTATGTTCACAGTTTAGATGAAAATGGATATGCCATCGGTATGACTGTTGTATAGAGTTTTAGTAGACCTGTCTTGGTTACAGAAATTGATAATAGTATCGTCTATTATTCCGACTCTCTGTGCTAGTACTCTTTGTGTGTAGTGAACGGGATATTTGGGATAATTAATTTTGCAGCGACTATATAAATTAATTCACACCCTAAAGTTATTATGAATAGTCCTTATTCTCTTAATCATGAAATAATTATTGATTTACATATATTTAGCATTTATTGTTTTGATTCATTAGTGCAATCTTATATGGGTCTATATTCCCGATGAGTTGAATAGCAGTATTATTTATATGAAAAATATTAATTATTGACGGACTCCACGTCCCGAATGATCGAGATTGACGATACCCCTTTAAGGATGCTTATAAGTTTTGACCGGACCAAACCTTGTTGGTGGATTTAATTATTCGGCGGTTAAATAAGTTAAGTGGAAGGGCTTAAAAAATATATCAAGACGTTGATTAAATTAAATTGTTAGTAATTAAATTTCATTAGCGAGTATCGAGAATCTTAACGCGGGGAGAAATGGTAAGCATTTAATAACAGGAGCTCAATATAAGAAGGTCTTGAGTTTATGGGTCAGAGTGTAATTACAATTTCAGTGGTGTGAACTGTAATTCAGTGTTTCATGGAAATTGTAGAAACTACTGCGTCTTTTCATAGTTGTAAAAATCGCTAGTAGGTATCTGTGTTCCACTAGAAATCTTACTCATAATTACTCCTCAGGTCCCTGTTATAGCTCTATATATACGCGGGTAGGCTGAACCAGTTGGATTTTGATAGGTCATATTTTTTCTTTCAAGACTAAATATATCGGGGTTGTGCCGGTACGAGTTCTTGATAGACCGTAGCCTACACTACGTTTGAGGATCACGTAAGGAAATACAGTAGAAAATTTGACAGGAGTTTCAACTCGGAATCAAATCGTAGTTGAAGAATCGATTGGCAAAAGATATTTTTCTAAATTCGCTTTGGTTGCACGGGTTTTATTTTGATCGCTCATCGTCAAAAGTTTTATCTAGAGTCTGTTTCGGCGTTTGTCCATCCAGTTAATTTTATTACCAAAAGTCGTTTACAAAAATAATGATTATGACAGTATTGCCTCCAACAAGTACTATACATGAAATTAATGCCACTCAGGCGAGGAAGGCCACACAATTCAATATAGCCATACAGGCTAACCACGCCACACAAGTTAAGAGTGTCACAAAGGCTAATGTTGGGGCAAACTGTCAAGATCTTAAGATTATGTTTATGATTTTAGTAAAAAAATATTCAGATGAACAAACATCGAAACTAACTCCTGATTAAAACTTTTGATATTGAACAATCAAAATAAAACTCGGTAATACTCCCAAAGTTAGTTTTATGATTATACCTTTCAAAATCTGGTTGAATGATTTCGGTTACTGCAATAATTTTCGGGCAATAATCTGCTGCAGTTTTTGACTTCTAATTAAATCTCCGACACAAGCCTTCTACTATTCTCGAATGCAAAATACAAACAAAAAATAGATTTTGATCTATCGTGTTCTTTAAAACTTTCTTGATTAGGCTTAGGATTTTTAGAGAATGAAAAACCCTAACCATCTAATCGCTAACTGGATAATATGAATTATGCCGTTAGGTTTTATAATAGCATATAAATAGTGTTAGTCTAGGCAACCCAAGAGGGGAGTGAATTGGGTCCAAAAAGAATAATAACTATTTTAAAAATCTTTTCGAAAACCTTTTAATATCTCAAACAAATATAGCAAATATAACAAGAAATAATGCAAAGAGAATATTACAGAGGTAAGGGAGAGAGAAATAGAACCAGATATCAAGATTTATAGTGGTTCGGCTTCTTCCAATCCTATGTCCACTCCACAAGACTCCCATTGAGAATATCCATTATGATAAGAATGTTTACAGGCACATTCAAAAGCCTTACAATAGCCTCAAGATGATCCTACGAAAATAACCCTTATTTTCTTTTAATCACTCTTAAGCTCTTATTTGAAGA
Organism: Heliamphora exappendiculata; assembly: GCA_034768845.1. NCBI lineage: Eukaryota > Viridiplantae > Streptophyta > Magnoliopsida > Ericales > Sarraceniaceae > Heliamphora > Heliamphora exappendiculata. Next base: position 10,148 of record JAOTRH010440042.1, read on the forward strand.
GTATCACACACTCACTCAAAGGATCAAGAGTGACTCACCTTTAAATACAATAGATGAAGTATTTAATGAGATTCTTACTCACTCTCTTTACAAATGATTAACAATAAATGAGAAGTAAAGAAATAAGAGATCAAGAGCTGGAGTTAATGAGCAATAAATGAAAACTTGAGAGTTTGATATTTGATTCAAGCAATAGAATAGTAGAATTGAAGCACTTATTGTTAAATTGTTTGAGAAGTAACTCCTTATATAGCCTCCTGAAGATTCATGACCGTTGGAGATAGGTAAAAGCATAAAATGCAAAAACCCAACTGTTGAACCCAATGCCATATTTGAAATTCCGTCACAGGTGTCGACTCAAATCTATTTTGGGTCAACACAAGCCTTCTATGGTTTGGTTCTTCAAGTGAATGGGTCGACTCATTTCTTCACTGGTGTTGACACTATTTTCTGCATCATTCTCACTCATATAATGGTATCAACTCAAAATCATTTGGTGTTGACTCGTTTAATACTTTAGCTTTCTAAGAGAACATTTTGTGTCGACACACATTGTATTTTGTCTCGACTCATAATTCTGCAGGAAGAGTCGGTTCTTTTGTGTTGACTCAACTTAGCTTCGGTGTTGACTCAAAATTCTAGAATGACTTTAATGAGTCCCGAAGAGTCATTTGGTGTAGACTCAAATTTCTGTTTGTGTCGACTAATTTTGTTGCATAAAGTCTCAATTCTATTGTGTTGACTCAAAAGACTTTTTGTGTCGACTCATCTTGGAGTACCTAAAAACATATTAGGTAAACATGTTAAGGTGTCGACTCATTTGCTCAAAGGTGTCGACTCAAATATCAATTATGGTCGACACAAAATATTCTTTGCCAATAATACTGAAGTTTTAACTCGTTAAATAAAGGAGTCAGCTCAGATGGCTAAAGGTGTCAACTTATTTATCATTTTGTGTCAATACTAACTTTTGAAAATATTAAACATTATCTATTTAAATTAATTTTATTTAGAAAATGAATTAAAAAATCATAAAAATCTAATTAATTAAAAAAGCTCTTAAACTAACAAATAGGCTACTGCAGAAACCTGTGGGGTAAATAAGACATGGGGTTCCAATGTAATTATGAAATCATGCCTCAATTCAGAAAAAAATTCATAAAAATATAAATTATAATTTATTCTACTAAAGAATTATAATTTATGACGGCCGTCCTCTAAGCACGTCGAGACATGCATAAGTATAGATAAGGAAATATTCTAGCCATTTATTTATATTTACATATCATAAATATTACATCATAAGAGTTCTGAATTTTTCAAAAGCACAAGCGTTTATAGTTTTACCAAAGAATTACAAAAAAAAAAAATTACAGGCACGGGGAAACTGAATAGAAAGAACAAAAGGAAAGACCTGAATCTTCAGCAAATATCGTCGAAATTCTCCTGCTCTTAGAACTAACTCTGGTAAGCATAGCTTTCTTCTCCTTCGGGGACCTCCACTTTACCTGGGGCACAAATGCCATGAACCGAAACTCATAAGAAAACACTCTAAACCTTCTATCCAATCTCATAGGACAAAGTTTACCACAACACCTATCACTCAGCACTTAGTACATTTTGAAGTCAAGGACATAAACTAATTCGACAATTATAGTATGAAAAGCATATATAAGAACAAGCGTATAAATATGTGATGCCATGGATGCAATGTAAATGCCCAACCCGATATACATCTAGAATCATGACATGAATTCCACGTTGAAATTTATTAGAGTAGGCTTTATGGGCAGTTGATCACCAAAGCCATCGTTAGGCCTCATTGTAAATAGTAAATCTATCACCGGGGACTTCATGCCATAGCTGTTTTACTACTAAATGGCAACAGGTTGGAGTTGAGTGCCACTTTGGGACTTATTGCCGTTGCCCGCAGGGATTTATTGTCATTGCCTTAAGGACTTATTATTATTGCCATTATGGACTTATTACAGGATTACCCACCTTAGGATTTGATATGCCACGTTGGTATCAACCCAAAGTCTAAGTTACCAAAACCAGAATGCGAGCAATGAACCTATGGTGCCTAACAATTTTAGTGATAAATAATTTTTATACACTAGGGAAGCACCCAGGGTGTACATAGGCAATACATCATAAAACATTCATAAAACTGGCAACCAGGGACGCCCTAGGCTTAGAACTGAGAAATATAATAATTCCAACATATCCCAACTCACAACAGATTAAACAGAATGGACTCCGATATGCCAAGATGCAAATGTGATAATTCCCATGGTGTATAATATGCACCTCAAGTACAACTATCAATAGCATGACTTTAAACTAAGCATGGCATAGCACAAGGTACAACTTACTAAAGCACTAGGTATAAGCATGTGAAGCATAAGTCATAATTCTTAAGACTTGGTTAAGACATTATAGCATGGATTCTAATCATCATATAATCAATTTAAAATATTAGTCATTCAACTTAAATCCATTTAAACATATACTTCAAGTCCCATAACAATGAAATGTCAATCACACACTTCACAACTTAAGGGTCAACTTTCAAGTATCAATTTAAAAAGAACAATAGTGTTTTAGGGTACCCAGACTTTGAGTTAAGTTCTGATTTTTTGTCACCATTTAGATAAAAATATTTTTTTACAATTTTTCTATTTAACACTAAGGTCAAATCCTAAGAAAAATATGTGATAATTTCATTTAAGTGAAAATGGTTCAACATTTTTACAGAGAAAAGTACAGAAAGAGTGCCTCAGTTGATCTCGATTTTGGGGCATCAAATCAAGTCTTACAGGTATGATATTTCGATATGTTCTAGTTTAATATGTTACCTAAAAGTTTCATGAATAGTGCTAAGGTTAGTGAGTTGAGACAAGTTAGAGATATAGGTCATTTTATAAAATAGGTTTAATGAGCTACAAAATACATAGTAGAATTTGGTTATAATAGATACTTTAAAAATAGTTTGAGGGACGACCCGTGGGTATCTAGGTTTGATTTTTGAACAGTAAATAGTTCAATATGGTACCTACACTTTTCAGGAGATTCATGTTTGGATTTGATCACTAAAAATGTGGGTTTCTGGTTCTACAAAAATATGTGACAGAGAGCTCTATTACTCACATGTCCATAATAGTGACTTTAAGATGTGTTTTGGTCTATAAAACCTCAATATTTTGGGCTCATTGTTGTTTAAAAGAAAGATATACATATTAACTATTGCTTTTATGTTTTGCCCTAAGTTTGGATCTCATTCTAAACTAAGGTTTTTAGGTCTACACAACTGAGTGGTCAGAAACTAACATACTTTGGAAAACATGTTATATCTCGAGTTCTTCTCAATGAAATCAATTCAAACGAATTTTGTATGAAAGATAACATCAAACCCTAGGTCTAAACGTAAAAATCACACTTAGATAATTTTTTTATATTTCGTTATGATCATTCCAATATCGTGGAAAAAAGTCAAAATAACCCAAAAATCAGGCCTTTAAGGATTTTAGCCTCCTAACTCATGGTATGTTAAGATTTGACTATTTTTCTTTGCATGCATGTGTTTTAGACTTAAATACCATTGTTCCAGAACTTATAAAAGCTACACATCTCATTGGTACAAACATGCAAACACATTTCTTACCATAAAAATCTTGAACAACCCTATTTTTCTCACTACGACGCCTTTTGGATCTTTTTTTTGGTTCTTGATCGTAGATGTATTTAAAGAGATGAGTTGAAAGAGATTTTTATGTGAGAATAACATAACGTTTAGAGGTTTAGCTACTAGTTTGATGCTCTAAAGGTGGAAGGGTTAATGAACTTAGCTTTGTTGCACACCACCTTGATCCTTCAAGCTTCTTTTTCCCACTTCTTCCTCCTTTCTCTCGCAAACTTGTAGGAGCACTCAAGAACTCAATAAATCTGGCTCCTCTCCTCTCTCTTGGCTGAATACGTAGAGGAGAAGTGGGGGGTTTGGTCTCCTTTTATAGCCAAAGATTTGGTGGGTTTAATTATGATGGTGGAAGCTTTTAATTTAATTTTTGTTAAATTAGATTGGTTGCATGGCCTTGATTGTTCTTTTTGAGACTTACAAAATCAAATATGGCAGCAAGAGAATTTGGCTGGAGCTGTTTGGGGAGGCTGAAAATCTGATCTTGGTTTAATTTGGGGTTTAAGTGAGGTTTTGGTACAATATTGTGCAAGAAAATGTTTTAAAAATTAATTCGGTATATTTTTTTGGTGTCCCTACGTACTAAAACATGTTATATTATTAAGTTTATGATTTTTTTGGGGTAAATAACTGTGACATAAAAGAAAAGAAAAAAATTGCATATTTACAAGGGGCAAACTCCAGGCCTTACAAACCCAAAACAAAAAACAAAGAAGATAAAAACAATCAAAGCAACACAACCCGGCTTTAGGCTAATCCGAAACCAAAGAAAACAAAACTGCTAAAGATCGGTGCCCCAGACATATCTGAAAATAGTAATGACTGGGGAACCGAGAGAAAATAACAAACCCAAAACAAGCAGGAATAACCAGCAACGAAAAGAAATCAGAGGCCATATTCCAAAACAAAAAAACTTGTCCACACAATTACATCCAGGAGCAATCTAAGTCACATATGGAGAGAATCATGCCCCACCCAGAAGCAACAATGCCACCCCCAGATGATGCAGCTAAAACACAACTAAACCCACAAAAGGAGCAAGGGGACTCCTACTTCAGCCTACACCTTGCAGCAACCTTCAAAAATCGCATAACACTATCCAACAGCCAATCTCTGTGCATCAGGCAACATCACTCTAAAGGCAGCTTCACCCAGACATTATACAGCCACAAAGCAGGAAAAACTGTGCATCCTTCCAAAACAAAATAAACCTGTACCGCCACCTGAAACAGTTGGAAGGATCTAGGCATGGTTCACCAAAGAGAAATCCGCAATCCCAAAATAAGCCCCAATAAATAAGACCTAATTAGATCTATGACAGGATCCCGAACACACAAACTCGAATAAACACACACACCCACAGCCCCTACACAAGCCGTAGGGGAAGGCTATATACCAAAACAAAAGCAATTGAGTGAAAAGAAACTACACAGATTAGCTGTAGCCAACAAAATAAGGATACCAGCAATAACAGCCCACCATAGCTGAAAAACATTCCAGCATGGACAAACTAGCATAGCCCCAAGAAGGCATCCACGGCACAGAAAAAACCCAAACAGAAACAAATACCTAACCTCACAGGAAAGCATAGCAAAACAAGGTATAAGCTATGAACAACCCTCATAGCTAGGGATCAATAACCTGGAGCAAGGGATATAACCAGCAGGGTAACAAAGGTCCGCGGCACATCAAGGCTACTACCTCCAATGAAAGATCAAGCCTGAAGCAACCGAGACTTCTTTCTTTTGGGAGCTGGCAACCAAAGGGACCTGAACACATCAACCAGGAAAAAAACTCAGAGAAAGAAAAATAAGACACACGCACCCTGAAAGGGATGAACATCGTGCAGACTAACAAAAGAACTCAGCACTTCAAAGAAAAGAGGACTAATCTCACAAAAAAAAAACCCAGAAAAGTGTATAGCTCAAACTCCAAAAGAAAAAAGAAGCAAATCTCACTAAATCTCTGCTGGAAACAACACTGCAAAAGGAACTGAATAGTTTAAATAAGTTAGAAAACCTCTCAGCACTCTCTCAGATATAGGTGTATCACTCAACACACTAAAAAAATATCCCAAGGCTCACAGCTCCTTAGAATCTCCACAAAACTCTGCACAAAAACAACCAATGAGAGTACAAAGTAAAGGACTATATTACCACAGGGCGACAATGGATTAGCGCCCTTCGCACTTCAAGCACCCGGCACTGTAACAAAAAGAAGGAATTAGTCATAAGGATCAAAGATGGAGTTCAAAAGACTCCATTCCCCTTGGATAGCCAGATTAGTAGCCGATATAGGGATGTTACGTCTAGATGAAACCCGACCTCTAATAAGCTCACAAATCTCCTTAACCACAAACTTATGATCATGCTTGGAATCGCAAAATTTACGCATGTTTCGCTCTCTCTAGATACAGTAAACCGACATAAGTTTATGATTAATTTAGTATTCCCATGAGTTATTATAATTTTTATAGAAATTTATTAAATAGGTGTATGTTGTGAAGTTAAATTAAGCTACTTTGACAAGATATGACTTTTTGACTTATTTTAATGTGTAAGAACTTTAATAATGATTTGTTTGCTTTTGTTGGCTTATATTATTATATTGTTATCTATATTACTTATTTAGACCATCTTGGGTCATAATAATACTTGATTTGTATAATCTTTTCTCATTTTTTGAGCATAAAATGGTAAAAAGTGACTTTTTGGCACAAATTTCAAAGTGGCCGGCCACTTGAAACATTTTTTGTCAGTTTTGTTGTTATTGTCTTTTTTTAGGGTAATTAATTGTAACATAAAAAAATGTACATGATTCCAAGGGGCATACCCCAAATAGTTACATCACTTACCAAACAAAACAAGGATACTAAACAACATGAACCACCTAACCCCCGCCTAGGAGCACGGGAGAAAAGCTAACAAAGCAAAAAACACATACAAACCCATTAATGGGAAGGACACAAAAAAAACAAAGCCAAACCCGCAGAGGACGGCCAACACCAAACGAGCTACAAACCACAAACCAACCCCACTAGATAGAACTACCAACTTAAATGACCAAGAGGCGATTTTTTCTTTTTCTTACCACTAGATTGCTTAGCCTGTTTACTCCATGCCTTCTATTTGTGGGGCGAAGGAGGGGCTTCATGCTCCCTGTCAATCGGGGTCCACAAATTCGTAGCCTCATAATTGTCCACATCCAAAAGCGCTTGGAAGAAGTTAGAGGTCGCCAAATGTGCCCCTTGCTCCCTTTCGCCCACATCGGTTGACGATGTAAAATCCACAGTAGCTGTATCATCTCGAGGCCCCTCAGCCACAGCTATACTTTGCTCCACACTAGGGGAAACAGCCAGCGGGACCGAACCTTGCTCAGTTCTAACACTCTCCATGGGACTGGAAGGCTAGGTTTCTCACTAATAAGATTATCATGGGTTACTATTCTACCATTACCAACTTGAATCCACTCTCCATGACCTTCAACCTTTTCTACAGCTTCCTTAGAAGAACTACGATCGCACTAACTGAATGCATGCCCAAAAGCCTTACAAGACGAGCAAATTTCAGGAAGCCCTTGGAATTCCACACGAATTTGAATAGATTCACCTTCACATCTAATAGTAATCTCATCCTTTAAAGGTTTAGACGCATTTATTTCAACACAAACTCTTGCATAGGAAATACGTTGTTTAGATTATGTTGCCCAATACAAGAAGAGAGGCACACCTAACACACTCGCACTTCTACTCAAGCACTGTGCATTCCAAAATTCCAGAGGAAGGTCATAGAGCTAGATCCACACCGGAATCTTATACAAAGCCTCCTTGGTAAGGCATAACCGTTTCCTCTATTGTTTAAGAATGAGGAGTTTTCCTGAAAAATGCCAAGGCCCTCTCTCTAAGATACGTTCCATAGCCTCCATGTTTTGGAATTTAAAGAAGTAAAACCCTTTATCATTACTGTATACTTCAGATAAACCTTCTTGATTCCATAACGTTCTTGCAGTAGCTCTAACTAATGGAAAAGCTAAGTTAGCATCAAGGAAGTAACCCACAAGGCAAGACTTCCTTTCCTTATCATCAACCAAGTCACCCTCAATATCAACAAAATCTCCTTTCTCAGAACCCCCGACATTAACAAACTCCAAACAGGAACCAGAAAGGCTCTGGTTTGTCAACAGGGATACCCAAGACCTTTTCTTAGGCATTTGATCAAACACTTCAGGGGCACCTTTACTCACATAGTGCACACGTCTAGGTTCCATAGGGGAAACACCAGCCCTGCCACCTACAAACCCGCGCCTTGGGGGATTACCTCGATCACGGAAACCTCCTTGGTTTCTATAGACAGAATGGACTCCAGGATGAGGGGTAAAAGAAACAGGGGAAAAAACCTCGTCCTCTTTTCGACGGATTGGATCTGCATCCACCCGGTCCTCCGTCTTCCCACAAGAATTAAGCAACATACCTAGAGAGGGGGCAGAGAGCTCCTTTGCTGAGCACTGGCCTTTGCTGCTCTCTAACCTAGCTTCAATGGCACTGATTTGGTCCTTACTGAGGGGGCTTAAACCTCGTCTTGCCGTGTTCAACGCCTCAAGAGCTACTTTCTTAAAACTGCTTTGAGCGGGTGGAGTTATCTCCGCCTATCTAGGATGCAGCAGCGGGTCCAGCGCATCATTTTCCATTGCAGGACGATTCGCACCTGAAGCTTCAAGGTTCACAGTAACTACCACCTGAGCAATCCCGTCACTAGACTGAACTGGAGTCTTGTTTAGAGACGCCGCGTCGTTGGTTAAAACCCCAATCCGCGAGAGGAAGACCCTAATTTGATCCTCGAAACCTCGTGGAGACAACATTGAAGGGTCCCTTGCTTGATCCGTAGCAGTTATTGTAGTCTGTTGGCCAGGTCTAGAGGTTAGATGAAAACCCTAGATAACGCACCCACCATCGCACAGTGAATCGCACCTACATTTGTTATTGTCTTTTGTTACTTAATTATATTTAAATATTTGATTTAGGATGTCTATATGTTAAAATTTAAAATTTTAAGATTTTTTATTGTACTATGGACAAAATGATCATTTTATCTTAATTATGAGAAATTTTAATTTTTAATCTAATATTTTATGTAATTTAATTAATTTAGAATATTGGGAGTCTACTCTGAGTATTAGAGTTTTGCCACTTAAGTATTTAGTCTTTTAGGATTTTTAGATTGAATTAGGGTTTTAGGTGGAATTAGGGTTTTTGATCTTCTAGTGACCTAAGATCTTGTTAGCTGACCATCGCTAATACTGGGATTTGGACTGGGTCGTTACACAGGTCATTATAAATTAGGTTGTTACAACTAGAGTCCAAACTGGGTTGTTACAAATTACCCCTTAAACAAAGTTCATCATCAAAATTTTGTCCCGTACTTCTTCGTGTGAAAACGGTTGTGAATGATTTACTAGTTTTACACCTTCTTGTTCCCAACTTGGCCTCCTGGCTTCCATGGTGTTGCTATAGAACTTGTGTTAATAGAATCCTTTTTCTCTCTCGAATTATCTTTCTTCTGTGATCTCGAATCTTTGTTGAGTTCTCCCTAAGGCTAATTGAAAAGGTTGTCGTATATCGATTATTGATCATCACCTTATTCAGTTGTCGATAATCTACGTAGAGCCATAAAGTTCTGTCCTTCTTCTTGGTGAGCAGTACCAGTGCTCTCCACGACAGTGTGTTTGGGTGAATAAAACCTTTGCTCAGCAATTCTTGAAGTTGATCCTTTAACCTTTTTTGTTAGTTCGACACGAGCCATCCTGAGTGCTGCGATCAGGATTGGTGCGGTGGCTAGTTGAAAGTCAATTGAAAACTCAATCTCTTGATGTGGTGAACATCTAGGTAATTCCTCTAGGAATACATCCTTATATTCACATACAACTCGTGGTAACTTGGTGGTTGACATGGCATTTGTATCAACGAGCATGTAAGCTAATCTTCGATTGAAGTTACTTGATCTATACACCTTCACGTTACTCGGTGTTAAGGTTTCACATCATTCTCCTTGAAACCATACAATAGTACCATTCTCTACTCATGCCCATATCTTCTTCTGTCGGCAATCGATGATAGCGTAATGTCCAGAGAGCCAATCTATTCTAAGAATCACTTTATATTTGTTAAAATTTGTGACACGCAGGTTGCATGAAATAAGGGTGTCGGCACTCTCAATGTGCACATTTTATAAATAGAATCTACTTGTGTGTGATATCCTAAGGGTGTAATGACGCTTAGAGTTTGATCAAACACTTCAAGTTCCAAGGGCAGAGATTGCATACATGCCAAAGATATAAAAGAATAGGATGCTCTAGAATCGAACAATACTTTCACTAAGGTATTGAACAGCACGAACATACCTTCTATGACTTGTGTACCCTCCATCTCATCCTCTTGTAAAGCAAAGAGTTGTTCTCCCACTGGTCGGTTTTTGTTGCCATCCTTAGTGTTTCTCAGCTTTGCTTCGTTGCTAGGACCCTCTTGAGATCTTTGGTTCCCATTGAGGGGTGGTCTTCCTCTCGCATTCTACTGATTGAAAAAAGGCCTATCAGCTTGGATATGTCGTTAGTGCCCTTTCGATTGACGTTGCAGTTGTTTCCGTTGCTGCCGTTGATTTTCCCAATTTTCCTATCCTAGTTGCAAACATTATGACTTTTTGTGTCTGGGATGACCACATTCATAGCAGAGCCTTACCTTTGTTGGTTAACCCCTTGCTTGCCTTGGTCTGTTGGCAAGGTGGTATGACTTTTTGGGAACAAATTCCGTATTGTTCCTTAGTGGTCCTCTTTGACTAGTACTCTCCTTTCTCTGACTCCAAATCTTTCTATAGTTAGCTAAGTCCATTTTTGTCAATAGGGCTGCTTGTACTACTTAAGTGTAAGTCAAAAGCCGTAAGCAGATGACTCTAGTTCGGATAGAGGGTTCTAAACCCCACTCGACCTTTCGTACCCTTGATTCTTCGTCAGGTATGATGGTTGCGGTGAATCGGCTCAACTCTTCGAAGCAGTTAACGTATTGGGTTACTAACATAGATCCTTATTTTAGCTCTAGTAATTCTCTAACTTGTCCCTGTCAGAAGGGAGCCGAGAAGTACTTTTCTAAAAAAATTCTTCAAATTGATTCTAGGTCAGAGGTGCTACAACTTGGGTGTTGCCAATCATAGACTACTAGTAATCGACATCTCGTTCTAGTAGGTGTGTTGCTAAAGCTACTCGATCAGCATCGGTTTGCACTCCCATGGAGTTAAATAACTTCTTGACAACTCTCAGCTATTCTTTGGTTACTCTCGATTAAGCTCCTCCCTTGAACGTAGGGGCTTGTTGTTTTCTGAGTTCTGATAAGAACCATGCCTTATCTTGAATGTGAGGACAATTAATGCTGATGGCAAGCTCACGCAAGACTTAGGCTAACCCTAGCGTTTCTTCACCTATAGGTTCATCTGTTTATCGTTGATGGTTAGGTTGTCTACTTGCCATCTGAATAAAGAGGGAAGGTGTTACAGCTTGTGAGTCATCTTTTTGAATTCTTAATTGTCTTTAGGTTTTGGAATCATGTGGAGTTAATTTAGGATTTATTCATTTGTATTTCATAACATTCAAGTTCGAGTACAGAACCAGTTAAGAATACAAGGTTATTCTTTTTTCTTAGAATGATTGCAAAGAGCGAGGTGCATAACACACAGGGGCCCAACCAGAATAGGTGTGGATAAAACCATCACACTTTGACCATGTAGTCCCACGTTACTGCCAAGTTTCGTAGCATTTTCATTGCACTTCCACATGTCACACTCCTACGGGTCCCATGCAAACTTTATTAGTGATAATGATAGGAACCTCCGTGTAGGTCTTCGTTAGAGATGTTGCATGAGCCCCGACTTAGCAGTTCTTGCAGTCGGGGTTATTAATCTTCAAAACACGTTAAATGCAGACGTTGGCAGACATTCTGTGCTATAACTCTAGGCAGAGATCTATTTTGTCACTTGATGATGCACTATGTGGTTCTTTTGAGGATGTGCATGATCTGAGTTTCTCTTGAAATCTCTAAACTCGAATAACTTTCATTTCTCATCGATCTAGATCTCAGGAGAGGTGACCTACGGTGGCGAGTGGTTAAGTATTTAGCTGAGGATTTTGAATGATGTATTAGATTGCATGAAATGTGGCTAGGGGTTAGAACAACTTAGGAAAGGTGAATAAGTCCTTTAACAAGATTCAAGGAAAGATTCCCATATGGTTCAAAAGATAGGTTGGATGAGGTTAAATGGTCACGGTTAAAGCAGTCACTATTGACACAAATTGAGTGGTTCTTTGAGGTTCAAATGTAGGTGAAACAAGGGGAAGACAGTGAATAATACTTAAACAAATGTCAGCGAGACTAATCTAATATACTCAAATTCTAATAAAAGAGATGTTAAGCAATGGATAGCCAAATTGGATATTTGCCATAAAGTTACGTTAGCCTAACACACTTGAATTCAAGCATCCAAGTCTACTTTTCTGGAAAAGAATTCAAGAGTGTATAAAGATCTCACAAAATCACTGCAACGGATTGTGGTTTTAAAATCGAGAGAAAATGAACGATGGCAATAGATTTTATCAATATCGAATGTTCAGAACAGGTAACTAACAAAGAATTGATATCGAGTTCTACAAAAAAAGAATTTATTCAAGGATGACAGCTTAAATTGGAGGAGAATCAAATGCTAATATCGGTTATCATCGAGGCATGAAAACTTGAGGACAAGGGTATTTCTAGGATTGAGTTTTTGATAGGGTTATCAACAAGAATTGGGTGTATAAGGGTTACCGATGAACAACACTTGACGGAACCATTGGCGACAGATGATATAAGAAGGAAGGATATGCAAAAGAATTTCAACCAGGCACAAAAGTTGATACAAGGGTTTGGGGTAAATGAGAAAAGAACTTATAAGGATCAAGTTGTAGGGTTCTAATAGCAGCTCTCAAGATGATATCTGAAACTTCTCCTAGTGTGTACTCCCCGTCAACCCCCTTAAAAAAAATAAGATAACTTGTTGTATGAATCTCCGATCTTCGATCTCGATGCCCTTATCCGTCTTTTGGATGTAGATTTCTTGTTGCTCCTAAACTCAGTAATGTCTTGACGGGACTCAATATAAGACTTAAACGTAGTAGATTTTAGTTTTTATAATGTATTGATGATAACAATAAATAATACAACGCATCCTATAGATCTCTAACATGACAGAACGCATTGTTTCTCATAACCCAAGACCTGAAGGTTCACTAAACCTAGGCTCTGATACCAACTGTGACGCCCTATTCTCCGGGCACGTTAAGACATACATAAGTATAGATAAGAAAAATATTCTAGCGGTTCATTGTCCAGCGGGTCTTTTGTCCAACGGGTGGTATCTTCTCTGTTGGGTGATGTGTTGTTAGCTGTTCATGGTGGCTGTGTGCTGCCTTCTCAATGGTGGCCCTTTGTAGCTTCGGTTATATTTGTGGACTTGTGGAATTTTTTGGTTGGTTCTTTTTTGATGGGCTAGTTAGGCCTTTGCTGCTTCGGGATTTTTCTTGGGCCTTTGTTAGCTGTTCCAGGTTTTTTCTTTGCACAGGTTTGGTTCGCATTGCCATCTCGGTTTATGAAGTTATGGGTTTGGCATCTGTAGACATCCCAATTTGACTCCGCCTAATAATAGCCGAATCCGATGACGAAAACAACATGAATCGTGCTTCATTTCGATCCTCAAAAAGTGATCAAAGCTCGGTATTTGAACCAAAAACCTTCAAACCAATAAAATTTTATCGAACCATCGAAACTTGCTGCCATGTAAGGCGACTGCCATGTTCATTGTGATGACCGCCAATAGAACTTTGTGAAAACCTTAGCCAAAAAGTGGCGACTGCCAACTCCAACCTAGTGACCGCCAACTCCAACATGGCGACCGCCAACTCATGATCTGGTGACCGCCAACTTCAAAAACCCTGACGTGTCCTAGAGTATGACAGCATCTCATTGGTTGAAAAACTCTATAAATACCGTACCCCCTGGTACGTTTTCAAGAGAGAAAATGAGTGAGAGGTTTTGAGAGAGAAGTTCTGCCGAGTCACCAAGCAATTCAAGTCCCGACGTTGAAGCCCTGCTGAAATATCGACGCCGAAACCCTACCAAAGTCTCGAAACGCTAGCTTGGATCACCACCCGAGGATTGGCACATCGAAGCACATTCCCCCAATTTGAGGATTCTTAAGCAATCCAGATACCTCGTTTGGATCCCCGGTCTTTCTAACCATATTCTTTCTTTCTTGGGGTGATCGGGATATATTTAATATCAATTCATATATTCCTTTTTATTTGTATAGTTAATCTTGTCATCATTTACATTGTTTAATTTAATTTAGTTGCTTTAATTTCATTTAATTTGGTTATTTTAATTTCTTAGTTTACACTTTCACACTAAGCACATTATATTTTTTTAATTAATTCATTAATTAGTGCTAACATCAATTAACAATACGACTAAATAATGTCGTTATTGTTATAATATAAAACACGTACATAAAAATTGTTGTAATTATCAATATTACATCCATTTAAATTCTAGCATTTTATTCTTTTTTTTCTTTTTATGTTAAATTAATGTTCTAGTATTATTTAGTTTCCTTTTCCTTTAATTAGTATAATTTCCTTTTACTAACATTTCATTTTATTTTATTTCTTATATCATTAATTTAATACTCCATTTTAATTCTTAGCTTTCATTTAATAGTTACTTAATTTTCTTTCTTAGCATTTATTTTTTTTGTGTAATGTAGTTTTAAAAAGTTTTATTTCTTTTTTTTTAACTTATTGTAATTTCTTTCTTAATGTACCATTTATTTCTCATTTCTTTGTTTATAATATTAGTTTAAGTGTTCTTTTATTTTCTTAACTTTGTTATAATATTCTAGCATTTATTTTTTTTTATTTTTTTTTATTTTTCTTTCAAGTACTAATTTAATGTTTCGGCTTTCATTTTATTTATTTATTTTTTCTTTTCTTTTCAATACAATTTATATTTCTAGCATTTTATTTTCTTTTGATGTAGCATTTTATTTTCTTTTATCATCAATTTTATGTTTCCTCATAATACCTTATCTTTTTTCCTTTAAGTATTCTATTCTTTTTTTTAAATACTAATAATTCATTTTATTTTATTTTTAACTTAATATTCATTTTCTAGCTTATACTTTCTATTTTCTTTTCTTTCCTTTCAATATTAGTGTAATTTTCTTTTCTAATATTTTATTTTCTTATTAGTTTTAATAAAGTTCTATTTAACATTTCTCTTTTTGTAATATTAGCATTCATCTCTTGTACAAAAAAAATTCATTTTCTTTTCTTATGATTCTTTTTTATCTTTATTTTATTTTATTTTATTAAATCAAAAATCACAAAAAATATCATAATTTTCTCTTTAAAAGAAAATTCTATTTTTCTTTTCATCTTTTTATTTTTCTCTATTTTTTCTATTTTCTCTTAAAAATATAAGATGTTAAATTTTCTTTAAAATCTTCCTTTATTAACTTAATTTGTCTTCCATACTATTTTTCTTTTCTTTTCTTCTTATTAACCACAAAAAGTACAAAACAAATAAAAATATCTTTTATATTAGTTAATGTTCTTATCATTTTTCTTATTTTAGTCTTTCAAGTTAATAGTATAATTTTCTCCTCTTACAATAATTAAAAACTCATTTTTTTATTTCATTGATATTATTTTTCTTTTCTTTTATTTTGTTAAAAAAAATATAAAATGTAAACAATAAGATATTCTTTTAGTGGTTTAAACAAGTATTTTCCAACATTTTATTCTGGCTTGTAATTTTTTTATTTTTTTATTTCTTCTTCAAATTAGAGTTTTAAATATTTACTTATTAATACATAAAATATTTGTTATTAGATTTTATTGTTTTGGTTAGTCTTGTATTTCATGTATCATTTAGATAGAAATTGAACGCCATATGATTTAAAAAAATTTTTTGACACTTATTTGTTTTGGAGTGTTATGTACATATTTTATGTATTTTTCATATTTATTTTTGGATGTTTTCTCTTTGTTTCTATTTTTCTTTATTTGCATGCATTTGAGAAATTATATTAAATAACCAATGATGATTAGTAGAGACCAACCTTACAGTTGGGCAAACGGGGTGCCTAACACATTCCATGATTCGTACCTTAGCCCCCGTACCCTCTTTCTCTAGTTAAAAATCAGTAGCCGATTTCGTTTTTCTTAATTTTTCTCAAAAACTAAGTGGCGACTCTATTTTCAACAAAAATGAGTTTAAAATTTAGTTTTCAAGGTGTTAAAATTTTTTTCTAAATATTATTTAACTTTTCTTATTTTTGACACATAAATCCCAAAATCACAGTATTTTCTGGCGACTCTATTGGGACTGGTTTATAAAATCAAATAATAGGGCTAGACTCAAAAGTATCATTGGTTCTTACTATGTATTTCTCATTTGCATTATCGCATGCGTATGTATTGTTCTTCAAAACCTCCCCTGCCTGGTCGACCTGATGCCATGAACATTAATCCGTTTCGGGGATTGTTGGAAAGACGGGCAACGCTTACTGACTGTACGTTCTCATAGGTGCAGTAAAAGAGTTCGGGCGTACCGTTTGATCATGTCTTGTAGCACTCCAGGCATATGAGGTATATACCCGACTCTATTCGAAAGAAACCCTGTTCAATGGACCAAAATTGGCCTTTTGCATATAGCAAACTTAGAACCCCCCATTAAGTTCTGCTAACCCAAGTAGGATTATATTTTTTTCTTAATTGAATATTTTGATTGTATATTGTGAGGATTGTTTGCTTGGCTTAGGATAATTCTTCTCCTGGGTTTGGCCTGGGTTTTCTGTTGCATCTTTTGATTAGGTTAGCTTCTTCTTCGAATTCTTATTCAGGCTTTGTTCTTCGCATTGTTTAGTCTTTACGCCGTAATTTTCTTTTCAGGGTCATACTCGTGTTTTATTTTGAAATTCTTAGGATAGTTTCTCTCTCTTCCAAGTTCTTCTCGAGTTGTTAGTTCTATACTCTCGCCTTTGTTTAGGCTCGTTTCATTCAAATCCTTGTTATACTCGTGTGAGCTAGTTTCCTACCATTATGCTGCTCAATTTTTTTTAGAAATCTAGATCGAACCAATCTCTTGAGGGTTAGAACTATTTTTCCTATCGGAGTGTTGTCCGTTTAGATAAACTTTCTCTCTAGAAGTTGGTTAATCTTCTCCTTAGCCATCATCCCAGGTCATCCTGTTGTTATGCTACCCAAATAAGCCCGGTTGGGGCATGGTTTTAGCTTCCGTATTATCTGCTTATGGTTCGGGTATTTGAGATGTTTTCTGTCTGTTGTCTAAATTTTGTTCGGGAAGTATCTGATGCTGGTCATTTTACTTTTGGAATCCAGGGTTTATCATTGAATCGAGAAGAGTACAGTTAGCGCGTGTTTGGAAGAGATCAGAATCAGGCAGACTTCACATAGTAACTGAACAACCAACTGAGTCAGCTGAAATGGCAAAGAATGAGGTGAACTTGACAGCTTTGATGAGAGCCATTACAGATATACAGAGGGCCTTAGAGCAGCAAACCCAGGCTCAGGTACAATGTCAGTCACAGATTCAGGCAATTCAAGCCCGTTTGTCGATACTGAATGAACAGTATGACAAACCAAATGGTAACGGGGAAGACTTTTGAAATGATAATCAGGTTCTCGATGGAGCACAAATTGTTCTGCCACCACCACAAATCCCTCGTCAGGTGAGAGTTGAGAAAGAAAATATTGCTCAGTTTAGAGAATCTGCGTTGGCTGAGAAGATCGATCGAATGGAGAAAGTTCTTAGGAAGGCCAAGGGAGTTAAAGAATATATGCTAGATGCGGGGGGACTTCGTTTATTCCCGGATGCTAAAATGCTTGAAATAGAGAAGTTTGATAGAACTTGTGATCCTCGAATTCATTTGAGACGATACGTCGATATACTCTCTCTCCCATGGGGATCGATGACCAGTTGAAGGCTCAGCTATTCCACCAATCTCTTTTAGGGGTGGCTCAGAGGTGGTTCTTCTCCTTGAATGTTGCAAAGGCTAGGACATGGGGGGACATCGTCCCAACTTTTTTTTCCAGGCAATATAGCTATAATGTCCAGCCAGATGTAATCACCTGGGAGTTGGAGACCACTCGTCAAGAAAGTAGAAGATCATTCATGGATTCTCAAACTAGGTGGAGGGAAAAGGCGGCTAAAATGATAAATCGGCAATTGAAAAGGAACAAGAGAGGAATTTAGTCAAGAACCTCCAGTCCCCATTGAAGCGTTATCTGATAACACAACCGATGTCTACTTTCGAGCAGATGTTTGATGCTGGGATTTAGATAAAAGATGTGATCCAATCTAGAGATATCGATGAGGCCGAGCCGAGCCAAAAGTCGAGAAAATCTTACCCATCCAACAACCAAAACCAGTCTGCTGCCACCAATCTCGTGTCTCGTTCTAACGAGATAAATCTGCTGAACCCGTCTTCTTTCACCCAACAATCCAACAATACCTAATAGTCAGACAACGGTCAGCAGCAACAAAGGCCAAGAAGGGTTTTCACTCCCCTCAACATTTTATTGTCCACAGCCCTGAATCGACTTGTCGAGAAAGGGCTTCTCAAACCTTTAGATCCCATGCCCGTACCTAATCCCCTACCATTGCAATTTAATACTTCTCAGTACTGCGCCTTCCACTAGGGCCACGGACATCTAACTGATAAGTACGTATAACTCCGATATGAGATTCAGGATCTTATCGATAACAAGGTAATTAGTCCACCATTTGCTACCCCAAAGCCAAATGCTGCCTCCTAACTATGATCCCACTCAATATTGCTCATACCATCAGAGCCATGGACACCCAACCGACAACTGTTTGAAACTCTGCTATGACATTCAGGATCTCATCGACAATAAGGTCATTCCAACTCTATCTGCACCAAATGTCATGGCTGGTTTCTTTAGATTCTTATAATTTTCATGATTCAAGTCTCAAGTTCGAGGGCGCATCTGTCTATGCACCCCATTCTTTTGGTTTCGATTTTGTAATCCATACTCTCTTTGATATCAATGAAATGAACGAAGGTATGTTCTAATTATTCTTCCTTGCTTGATCTATTTTATACGCTTTCTGATGTCCTTAAAGAATTAAAAGTTTTAATAAAAGAAAAAGAAATGTGTTCCCAACCAATAATTGAAAATTTTTTGTCAATAAGTATGAGTAATAAAATTAACTCACAAATTGTCTAAATTGGTTCTTCTTTATTTTCAGTTGAACGTGCACAACTAAGGACTTTATTAAAAGAATTCAAAGACATTTTCTGCATAATTATACGAGGATATGCCCGAAATTGATCCCGATATTATCCAATATCATATCTCTTTGCATCATGATGCCAAACCTGTAAGGGCTCGCTTTCTAGATTACGTATAACAATGGTAGTATAACTGTAATGTTATGACCATATCGCCAACGATCACCCAACGCCAGGGTTTAACCAAAACAATGCTAATAATAAATAATCAAAATAATTAAATGAATAAATAATTTATTGAATAACAATAACAATTTAAAAAGTATATCAATTATAAATATTCAACACAAGCTTATAAAAGAGAATCTCAAAATAACAATAATAATAAAATAATGCCACGTGACTACAATACATAATTAAATATTCAAAAAAAAAGTAAATATAACCTTATTATTATTATAATACATATATATATATAAAGAGACTACATAACCCCAAGTGTAAGTAACGATGACAATTCTCTCTCATTTTTTACAATAATAAATGGTGTAGGAACCCCAAAAAGTTAAAAAGTTATTTTTAATATTTTAATAAAAAAAATCCTAAAAGTAATATATATATATATATACACACACAATCTCTACAATATTAAATAAATATATACAACTTAATAAAATAAATTTTTAATACTAATTTAAATACTTAAATAAAAAGAAGACTTAATATAATATCTAACTAATCAAATAATATCTAATTATAAAATTTAACTTTATAACTTAAATTTATCAAAGTTAATTAAAATTAATATAAAAGTGATTAGAAATATACATAAAATTCTTAAATTATTTAAAAATTTAAAAATTGAACCCAATCATTCTAACAAACTAATGCTACAATTAGATTACGACATAAAATTTTAATGTGACACTTAAAATTATCATATTAAATTAAAATTAAAATTTTATGCTTAAAATATACATTAAATAATTTTTAAAAATAATTTTTTTATAAGATAACGTAATTATAACTCTAAAATTTTAAAATATCATTAAAATTGTATAAGATACAGTTTAGAAACCAAATCTGTTCCATGGCCGAAATCCACCTCTTGCCAGTGAAAAAAAAAAAAAAAAATAATTTGGCTGACAGTGCGCCGAAAGGCGCGAAATAAATGTGAGAGGCGCCGAAGGAGGGAAAAGAAAGGGGGAAGGGTTCAGTGTATATATATAGTGTATATATATATAGAGAGAAGTAAATCAGTAGCCAAACGCAGCACACTTATCCAGCGTGGGAGGGAGAACCAGCACCACCCCGCGACCAACCAAGCCGTGAGCAACCACCGCCGAGCAACCGCCGTCGTCCACCTCTCTCACCATCAGCCATCGACGCCGCCATCGCTAGTAAGCTCCGGCGACCCTTTCCCTCTTCGTTTCTCTCTCTCTCGGCAACCATTAAAACAACATTAAAACACCATCAGCTCATTATCGCATATCGCCACCACTGTCCACAGCCACCACTCACTGTCACCAGTGTCTTCTTCCCTTTGACACCCAAATGCTAATGAACGGATCTGATCGTTGATACTGCTTCCGCGAATTCAAATCAGAATAGTTTTATTTAATAAATTTTATTAAAAACTATTTTTTAAACTTATTTTGGATTTGTCAAAAATAAGATCTGATCAGCTGAGTGCATACTCCTCGATGAGTAGATCAATGTTATTTTTGTGATTTTGATGAATTTCAAAGCCAAGTCTTTGATTTCTAGAGGAAGTGGTGGATCTGGGATCTGGGCCTCTCTTGAGAAGGAGAGGAGCAAATAACCAACAGTTGGAAGTGGGTCTCAGGGAAGGAGACTGTTCCGTTAGACCTTGTTTGTTTGATTAATTGTTTTAGCTAGTTTATTGCTTAATTACTTGTTTACCTTCTTGAGTTTTTATAATTGATTTAATCAATATATATATATATATTATAATTAAGTTTTTCATAAAGTAATATAAAATTTTAAGGATTAAGAATTTTAAATGAAAACTTAAAATCTCCTTTTAAAATGAAATAAAAAGTTATTTTTTGATTACTAGGAGTTTAAAATTTATGTTTTATGAACCTCACTTTAGACCAAGCTCCATATTTGTGTTTTAACTATTCATTTAACTTAATTATATTGTTCACTTAAAAAGATTTATTAAATAAAAAATTTAAGATAAAATATATTTTAAAAGCTTTATTAAACTCAATTTCTTTTCTAATGCATATTTTAATTAGTAAAATCTTGAAGGCTATCACAAAGTATTTATATTGTGTTTTTACATGTTATGAATAGAATTTTTACAAATAAGATTTAAAATTAGAGCTTTGCCTAATATTTTAATAAATTAATATTCTGCTTACCTAAATAATTGATAATACTATGAGTTAATAATTTTTATAAAAAAAATCAAAATTTTAAAATAAGAGAAGTTAAATGATCAAAATAAGAACCAAATAAGAAAATAAAATTATTTATGACAAATAAACCTAACTAAGTATTTTAGGTATACCTTTTTAAAGAATTGGATTTTAATAAAGTACCTTAAATAATAAATATACTGGTAATTAGTAAATGTCAATAAAAAAAATCAAAAATAAATAAATATAGAGTTATGAAATAGAACAATAGAATGCTATCTAATTGTTATTTTAACATATTTAATAGATTTGAAGACTTTGAGTAGACTTGAAACTAAGTTCATTCAACCTTTCATCTTAGGATTAAATCTACAAGGTAAGTAAACCTCTAAACTTTCTGTTCATACTCACTCAAGATACCCTTCAACCCATCTCTATAAACACTCCTAAGAATAAGAAACAAAATCTCACCTAAAAAGGCGTCATAATGGTAGAATATGGGTTGTTCGTGTATAATCTATGGTTGGATATGATTGCATGTGATTATTTTTAGGATTAATGGTTTGTATAGGTTCTGCAATTTTGATGTATATATGTACATTACATGCATGCAAAAAAAAAATACATTATATCTAAACATATTTAAGCTAAAACAATAAAACCCTAAAATGGTCTGATTTTTTGGGTATGTTAACTTTCTGCCACAAATTTTAAAATATCATCAACTTGTTCTAAATAACTAGCTCTACCATAAAACATGAAACTTGTAGGCGACACCTTAAACCAAAACCTTCCCAAAAATTAGACCCATAGCTCTTGAATTGATGCAAAAAAAAAAACAGGCCAACAGAGGCTCAAATTTCCCGCTTTTCTCTATAAAGCGCTAAATGGTTTTCTCTTAATTAATATAAATGACTTATTTTTTCTAGGATATGACCTTAGTATTAAATATGAAAGTTGTAGAAAATATTTTTATCTAATAGGTGTTCAAAAATCAGAACTTAACTCCATGTTTAGGTGTCTCAAAACACTGTTATGATTTTAAATTTGACACTTGAACATTTTTCTAAATTTGGCTAAGTGTATGAGTGGCATGTGACATTGTGAAATTTGAATATATAGACTTTAAATGTATTATGTGTGTGATTTGTGTATGAAATTAACAATTTGATGAATGAAAATCATGCCGATAGGTTAAATCCAATTCACATAAAATATAGCTTGTACTTCGTATACTTGTACACTATGTTCATAAGTTTATAATTCCATGCAAAGCATTACACAAGTCATTTTAGCCCACGTCATGTGTTGGATCTAGGCAACCCAAAGAGGGGGGTGAATTGGGTCTTTTAATGAGATAAAAAGTTTAAATTTTTTTTTTCAGAAATCTTTTAATATTGTAATAAAGTAAGGTATGCAAGAATATAATTAAAGCAAATATTAAAAGATGAGGGATAGAGAAATGAAACCGGACACCAGTGATTTATAGTGGTTCTATTTTATCCTAGCCTACGTCCACTCCTCAAGATCTCCCTTGAGTATTTTCACTATTCAGAATACTTTCGGGCGTATTCC